>APFE030372528.1:0-30326 GCA_000404065.3 Pinus taeda
AATAATTATATTATTAAATAAAAAACTATAACTTGTAATAAACAAACAATATATAGATAATCTAATTGCTATATCTTATAATAAATTTTTGTCACTCACTTTGTGAGTACCGCTTTATCATATGTAAATAAGTTTTATTCGATATATATTATGCAAATAACTATTTTCATTAATGTTATATCACTAAGTATTTACTATCATGTTTTTATTTTTGAAATCTATGTTTAACCGATAATATTAATAATGTGGATTTATATTTTTATAAACCTGCGTGGTATGGTTTTAATAACAAGAAAAATAATTAATTTTTATTTTTTATAATTTAATTTTGTTGATAGGTTTCCTTTTGGGGTAAATTTAAGAAGTTTGTATTAATCAACAAAATTGAGATACATAAATAGATTTTAGCACAAGGAGGGAGTTCAGTAAACCAATTTGGACCTTATTCACTGATACCAACTCATACCAATTACATTCATAAAAATTTCTTATTTTCCGACATATTTGGGTTGAGAAACCCTCCAAACTACGCAGCATTACAACTCAAATTTAGGCCACACCAAAAAAACTAAGATGGACACCAATTTCATTCCTTCATGCTCATCAAAAAGTTTCCACCCAAACAATGCAAGGTAAAGTCCCAAAGTGTATCACTCTGGCCATCGCATCGCTGAAGCGAGAACACCATCATAAACCCACAACATAGTAGCCACTAATGCTAGACCCCTTCACTATATCCCACAATACACAAGATCCACGAGAGTCTGTAGAAAAGATGATATCCAAACCAAAAAAACTTCATCACGAATCTCATATGTTATCGTAATCTCAGGGAAGAAGGCTGTCATAGGGTCAATTACAAACGAAAGAAAAAAAAGGTGCTTGAGGATGATGCCAAAACCCCTCACTTACCACCCAATATCACTAGTAATTATCTAAAGAGGACACGTTTGTTTGAACACTAACACTTGAGCCGGGATTGTCTCTATTATCTCCTCTATCTTACTCACAAGGAAAATGACCCTTCACATGCATGAGGTGAGCATTCATTCTATCCACAAAAAACCATAAGTTCTTCAACGTCCTTTTGTCATCTTCTAGGGAGGCGAGAATGTTGTTGTTTTTTTTTTTTATCTATTTAACTCTCAGTAACAAACCCAACAACATGATCATTTTCAAATAAAGTGAAACTAAGTTCAAGTACAATTTCTTTCTACCCCTGTTGTGACCAGGGATTGGCAACCACCTTTCCAGGTCTTCTAGGAATTTTGTGTTAGAAATAGAATGCATCTCCTCCCTTGCTTTTATTTATAAATCCCTTATCTCCTTGAATGTTTCCAACATAATCACACCAAAATATGTTGCCATAGAGTCATGACCAAAGAGTTGCACTCCCCTCTATCTCAACTGAGACATACCACTGCCACCCCTTCTGCTTCCTTGTCTTTGTCCTAGTGGCATCTATGATTCAAGAAAAAACAATACTAGATCTATATGGGGGTTTCCTCTACCTTCAAAAGGACACATAGACAAACCTGAATCCCTCTCAACCAAATCCAAGTACAAACATAGAAGCCCGTCATAATAACATTATATAAAGGGATTGAGTTTTGACAACAATCCACCTGAGGAGGCAAAGGACGACAAAAATTCAACCACTGGCATAATTCTCTCCGTCATTGGCCACCCATGGTGTTACCATGGTAAGACAAACCCTGACATCCAAAAACATTAGAAAATCCAGGATAAATACTCAACTTCAGGATGCAAATTACGAGCCATCATTGAGACTTACACCATATTGGACCCAAAGTACCATATAAACCCAATATGGTATCTATTGAGAGTAGAAAACTACTAAAACAAACGAAATAGATGTACATTCCAAGCCAAATTGAGATTGTTGGAACTCTTCCACTCGACGAGATCCAAAACCATAAGCCACAACTACCTCCAAACACTCACTAGAGGGAAAATAACTATGAAAATTATTTCCACCTTGAATGTAACTCGAGGAACTTCCATGCCATAGCTACTATCATGCTCACCTTGTTAGAGAAAACACTCAAGATGGTGTAAGTATCACTCTCGTTCTCCCTTCCCAAGTGAAACTTCCAACTCTCCATATCATTACAAAAAACCCTAGCCAAAAATTTATTTGCATACACTCTCGTAATACTAAAATTTTTAAATAGGACAATGAAAACTAGATAATCATACGCACAATACCCCATCTACCATATTACCCATGAAGGAGATAAGTATTTTTTTAAAATTATTGAAAAAGAAATTAACTCAGACAAATATATAAAGCACACCAAATAAACCAGACACCAAATAATGGCGGAAAAGGCTTCAGCCTCATGGCTTCCTCAGGTATACTCTCTCTTTTTCATTAAAATAATTGAATATAGTGTTACAAATAAATAGATGAGAGACAATGTTCTCAAGATAGTGCGTGCTATCTTAGACACCTTTGGTTGAGATAATTTCTCACCAGACACCCACCAATATAGGAGTTACCTAAACTAACTCCTACCTTAGAGGAACAACCAAAGAGTTAGGCACAAATTCCTAACTTGTAATATTTAATTAATTAATTAATTTTTTGATTTATTATTGTTTTATGAGAGAGGCTAACATTCCCCCCTTCAATGATAAATCCAAAACAAGAACGAGGAATCATCTTCCAAGTTCTCATGTTGACCCTCAAAAACATTGCTTGAAAAAACCGCCAAATCTAGATGCTGAAAAAATTGCAATATGAAGTGATTGAGTTAGTTGCATGACTGATTCATCTCTGAATGATGCTTGACAACTCCATCATGTGCCAAGCCGCAAAAGGATACAACTGTCCTTTGCTTGAAAACAGCATCCAGTGTCCACTAACACAATTTGATGAACGCTCACTGGCGTATTTGTTGATGATGATTGCCCATTGGCTGAAGATGTCAAAAAGAAACTCAATGTTGCTTTTGCTATGATGAAAGCTACTCACTGCTGCTTTGGCTGTCAATCACCCACTGGCGAATTTTCTAATGCTCACTACTGAAGAAAAATGCCCAATGGTTGATGAAGATGTGCGCTAGATGCTTTGTTGATGTTGTCAAGACTTTTAGTCTAACAACCACTTGTCAATTTCATTGACATTTTCCCCCCTTTGTCAGCTGAAAGGAGAGACAATATTCTTAAAATTATATCTAAATTCTGAACTCCCCCCCTTCAGGTGTAGGAGATTTTCACTGTTGTACTCCTGCGTTCAACGGCATGAGAGTACCATGATCATTTCAATGTTGGTTGCACTATGTGTGACTGTAGTCGGTTGTAGAACTGAAACAATCTTTTGACTGTGGATAACCATTCCCAAGGATCGATCTATTCATAATGTATCTTCAATCTGGCTAATTTTTGTTGGTTGCGACATTTTTCTAAGGAATGATTTTGCTTGCCACAATGGTGATAAGGATAGAGATAAAAACATTGATATTCCATATGACTGGTTCTTTGATAATGAGAACATTTCGGTTGGACTTCAACTTCAGGTTGCGTGCAATTTTGTTTGTCTGCAACCTTCTCAGAACTTGTTGAGGTGAGTTGTGCAAGAAATCATGCACTAACGAACTTAATTGGCTTGGAATAATATGGGATATGTAAGTTGGTGTCATCAGTGACATATCCTAAGCCTCGTCGATTCTTGTTATTTTGAATTTCTTCCCAGCGCTTGATGATGGGTTTGGAAGAAATCTGAGCTGGAACAACTTCGAAACTTGAAGTTGTTGGGATGAATGACTTATCATCTAGATGGTTCAAAGATTTGAAAGTATCACTCTTTTCTTGCAATTCATTCCTTTGAAGTTGCGACTCGAGTTGAATAAACTCAATGGTTTAATGTGTTTGTCGTAGATGTTGTGAAAGATCAGCAATAGTTTCTTTGCTGATGTGCACCATGTCTTCATCACTAGAGGTGATCAAACTGTGAAGAATATTTAACAACTGAATATGTTGCGCCATTTGAACTTGCTTACTTGAAATCAGGCTCTCTTGTCGTAGATGTCGTGATTTGAACTGTTTCACTTGATTTTGTTACTTGCATGATAGGCTCACTTGCTAGAGTTGTAGAACTTTCTTGCTTAAACTCTGGAATTTACGCTCGCTTGATGACTCACTACAATGAATTCAATTTGACTCAATTCAAGACTTTGGTGTTGGTTTCAACCGAGAATGCACCCTTACAATTCAATGTAATTTGAGTTTGATTACAAGTTCAATAATGTTGATGTAGACTGTGCTCTGAAACGTTGAAGTTTAGAGATTCATTAACTTGATTATAGTGATGTAGACTCTGCTTTGAAATGGTGGAGTTTGCAGATTCATGAACTTGATTGTATTGAGTGAATTTGTTTGTTGAGGTAGAATGCCGATGTTGAAAACTTTGATTGTTTGTTGTAGTGACGCAAATGCATGTGTTGAGCTTAATTATCCTTCCTTGCAGCTATTTCGTTACATGTGTTGTGCTTGCTTGTATTGAACTTTATGTGTGTTAAATGAGATCATTTATGTGTCAAAACTAGACACAAATCAAAAAGCAACAACATGAAGCATGCACCATCATCAACACACTCTTCATGTACCTAAGATCCCTTATTCAATTTCGAGCGGATCTAGGACACAATCACTATAGAAATAATATTTTTATTAAACTTTGGAGTACATAATCGCTCAGCTTCACAAAATCTTCATGGAATCAGAGTTCTAAAACTTTTGAAAGGAAAATATCTTCAAAAAACTTACTCAACCTTCTAGAAATAAAATATTCAATCATCTCTCCAAATACAAAATACTTATAAATTCAAAAATTACAAAATATACTCTTATTTCTTCATTCTTATCTCTCCTAAAAATCACTCATTTAAAAAACATACATTTATTATTCCACTCACGTATCACTCAAAATAAAAACACATCTTATCACTCCAATAATTTATTTGTATCACTCAAAATAAAAACACATCTTATCACTCCAATAATTTCTTTTAAACTCCCATTGAATAGAATTTTATGAAATTCTTTTAAAAAGGTGAATTAAAATGTGAATGGAGTCACTTTAAAAATGAGCATATCTCCTTTAAAATTTCAAAGCAAACTTGGAAAAAAAATGTATTCTGAAAAGTCATGTAAGACAACGTATGATGAAGACTAGCTTGCATCGTACCTTGTAGAAAAAAATCGAGCTATATGGCAGACACATTTTGCTCGTAAAATTTTTGAACGTTCCACGGCTTCATTGCTCCAAATCAGAAAGTTTTAGTTGTCCATAACTTTACTCTATGAATACTCATTACAATACTATCATATCATCCTTGCGCAGGCACACAAGACTTCTCCAACCTATAATTTCCACACACAAATATCAATGTTGCTTCAACATGTTCATCATAGTTCCACGCTGCAATAACATTACTGCATAACATTCCCATACAGGTGACTCCAGACAGATTGATATACGATCAAAGTTCACATAATGGGAGCAGGTAATAAAAAAGAAAAAAAAACCTCTCTTTTACATCTCTCGATGGACATCGTTGTGCTTTTGCCAATGCAAAAAGAAGCTTTTGGTGAGGCCCAACTGTTTCTTGACCAATGTCCTCTTCTAAACAAACTTTGTACAGGCAGTGATATGCTTCTTTGATCCGAAGAATTTCACGCACAAGCTGGCGTGCGTGAGCAGAGTATCTCTGTCAGAGCCCTGAAATCTGGGTACTGGCTCATCAATTCAGTTTTTCTAATAATGGCATCCCTCTGTGCTGGATCATGCATCCAGAGAACCACTTAGATTATTGTAGATGCCAAAATGCTGAACAGAGAAGCCAGAAAAGAGGTTGACCGAAAATGGGTTTTGGCTGCAATACTCTCTCAGTCAAGGCAGCAGCAGCGTGAGGATGCCAAGGTCTTAACTGACACATCCTTCCCGTCTAACCATCAGAACAAAACCAAATCTCTTTCCCTTTCAATCCCTTCACAGAAACCCAGTTATCTAATCTCACATTCCTCACAGGTCAAAGGTTCCATTCACGGTGTCCACCTCCACGATTTGGGAAAGCGTGGATCTATTCTCAGGATCCACGAATTTTCTCTTGTTTGCTACGAACAATTTGTTTGTAGAGAAAATTGTATTTATATTTCTTAAATACGTTTTTATGACACAAAGCTCTGCCTCTTCTGGGTTCCTTCAACCATCAAAGCCCAATGTAACTCCATAGCTCCAACACTTTCAATGCAACGATTCAAAAGAAAACTCGTCTTCTCCTTATATAGACAGGTTTCCTACACACAACGATGTTAACACTGGCATTGATCACAAAATTCATAATTCATCGCCAGGAAAGAGTCCACGCTTTTGCTTCATAGCTGCAAGCTCCAAGGTATTTCGTTACCCAATTTTGGCTTAGCAGAGCATCCTCCATGCAGATGGTAAGTCTAATAAACTTAGGTAATCTCTTCAATTATTAAGCTTATGGATTCCGTAGGCTCTTTCAATCCGTGCACAAGCTCTGCTGAACACTTTTACACAAGCTCTAATACCACATACTGAAAGAGAAATTAACTCAGACAAATATATAAAGTCCACATAATAAACCAGACACCAAATAATGGCGGAATAGGCTTTAGCCTCATGGCTTTTTTAGGTATACTCTCTTTTTTATTAAAATAATTGAATATAGTGTTACAAATAAATAGATGAGAGACAATATTTCTCAAGATAGTGCTTGCTATCTTAGACACTTTTGGTTGAGATAATTTCTCACCAAACACCCACCAATATAGGAGTTCCCTAAACTAACTCCTATATTAGAGAAACAAACCAAGAATTAGGCACAAATTCCTAACTTGAAATATTTAATTATAATTTATTTTTAGATTATTATTGTTTTATGAGAGAACTAAATAATATTGAATAATTTAATTTAGAAACGTTTAAAATTTTCTTCTCATGCATACATTATTTTAAACCCTACCATGTTTTTTTATAATGACCATCCTCTCATTTGGAATCATGTCTATCGATTAACAAAATCAAATTTTCTTCGTGGGGTGGAGCGCAGTGAGAAAATTTTCATGCCATGCTTCTCTAGGTCGATACGATTTATTTTTCCACTTTTCTTAGACCAGTTCCAAATCGGTGTACCCAAATACCATGGAGGCTAGAGTATGCTTTCAACCTAATTTGATCACACAATTTTGGGAAGTCATTACATAGTACAAAGCTTGGAACCGTCATGCGATCGATAACTTACAAGTCGAAGATGTTGAGCTAGAGTTTCCCCAAACTAAAGCTTAACTTATTTTTCATATTAGGTTGTCTAGTTATCTCTACCCAATTTTGTCCTATATGGGTACAAGTATATTATAATATTTTATTGTAATTAATTTGTAAATGGAATTTCAAGTATCAATTTTCGAAGGTGAAGAGTCATTTTGGAGATAAGTTTAAGAGTCATGAGAGAAGTCTAAGAGTCACAAAAGCGAGATGATCAGTCACCCATTTTGTTATACGTATGTCCTCATAACTCATATAAAGGGCTTTTGGGATTTAAGTCCTTTGGCTAGGATTTTAGATTAGGATCAAGAGCTTGGGAGTTTGTTGAGAGCTTTAGCTTCTCCATAGCATAGAGGGAGTATCTTTCTTTGGAGGAGCAGGTGTAGACTTCATGTTCCACTATTGGCACTAGTGGTTCATCAATGGTATATTATGCTTGGAACTTTCACTTTAATAAAATCTTAGAGACAACAGGTTTTCATGCATATGTTGTTAATATAGTAGGACTATTCTTGTTATGTTTTCAATACTTGTTATTTCACTTATGCTAATGTTTATGAACTATTTCATTTGAATTAGTGTGAATTTTGTTGAATGCATGTTGTTATATATTTCCATCATTGTTAACTTGTGAACTATTTTTCCAGCTAAATTTTATGTCTTTATGCTCATGTGTTCCTTTTAAGTTGTGTGCTATTACAGTATTCTAAGGCACTCACTCATTTTCCCCTTTTGTGTTAGAAATTTTCATGCATCGCACTTCACCTTCCACAAAGTCACACGCATGTTCACCAAATTCATGATTACAACACTATATGTGTTATTGTATCCAGAGGACATCATTAAAACCCATTTCTTTGGAAAATGAGCCATATTCCAAAGCAATGGCTTTTAATGATGTGCCATGGCAACAAAATCTCTAAGATACTTAAGGGGAAAATTGTTTATATTTTTGTGAACTACAATTGATATAGGTAATCAATTTACCAAGTAGCATGTAGCATCCAATATCTATGCCTAGTAGTCATCTCATAGCCCTATGCCACTAAATTACTTCAGAACTTTCCATTGTACTCTTATTTAATCCTTTTGCAACTCTATTCTATTAAGGTTCGAATGTCGTAGTCTTTTGCATCGCTATCCTACACTTCTCACAAAGTTCCTCAAATTTATTTTTGTATAATTCTCCAACGTAATTGATTTTTATACCCCTATTTTATTCCTGATATGGTTCTATATAAGATCCTTAAACTCTATAAATTTATTTAGAAACCTAGATGTCCTTTTAAATAAATAACTCCATATGTTCCTCCATAAATCTTTATGTAAATGAAATATAATACATAGATTCACCAAACAATGGAATAGGAATATGTCCAATGTTCACATAAATCAAAGCCTTATAAAAAATTGGACATACCTTAAGATAAATATTTATGAAGTTATGATCAAATTCACCTATCTCCAATATGTACCCATCATTGATACCACAACATTAAAAATATAGAAAGGTTGATGCATTCCTCGTTTCCACCATTGTGAACAATATAACTAATAGAGCATCATTAACAATGCTTCAAAACCTAATCCATACCACAAACCTTCAAGATGCTGAGCAGCTGGAAATGGAGCTTCGGAAAAGAAACATCAGATATGAAGAAGGAAATGACATCCTTCGATGGGGATACCTACCTAAAGGCACCTTTACTCCTTCAGAGGCATACAAAATAATCAGCAACATTACCACTCAGTCTGATCCAATCTGGCGCAAAATTTGGGAGCTCGATTCCTGGCCCAAAGTCTCTCACTTCCTTTGGCTAGTTGGACACAAGTGGATCCTCACATGGGACAAATTAAGAAGCAGAAACTTTCATGGCCCATCCATTTGCCACAATTGTAGGCATAATGAGGAAACTCTCCAACACCTCTTGGACGCATGTCCTTTAGCCAATCAGCTATGGGAAAAGGTCAGCTTCAGATGTCAAAGAAGATGTAGATTGGAAAACGATATAATTAGCTCCTTAAGACAGTGGGCACAGAGACCTTACAAAAGCGAGCTCCTTAATGGTTTATGGAATATAATTCCAGGTCTAATCCTTTGGAGCATATGAAAGGAAAGAAATAAAAGAATATTTAAAAACCAAAGCTCTTCGATTGAGGAAATATGGAAGAAATTCTGTGGTAATCTTAAAGAAACATTATTGCTTCGACCTTGGACACGGGAGGATCTTCCATCTCTACCCAATGAGAAAAGTATTCTAGACAACTGGCAATTGCAGCTCCCTCAGGAACTTCAGAAGAGCAGCCCAGCCAAAAGCAGCTTCAACACCAAAGGCAAATGGAAGGCCCCCCCAAAGTACTCCTATAAGCTCAACTTCGACGGAGCCTCCAAAGGCAACCCTGGAATAGCGGGTTTTGGAGGAATCATAAGAGATCATGAAGGCACCCTCATGCAGATTTACTTTGGAAACATAGGCTGGGACACTAACAACTCAGCAGAGTTAGAGGGTCTCTGGCAAGGACTCTCTCTCGCCTGGGATCTAAGACTCCAACCTCGTGTCGTAGAAGGAGATTCCCAGATCGTCATCAACATGGCCAAACGTCTCCAAAATGGATCTCAAGCTAGGAAAATTGCCACCAGCTGGAGGCTCGAAGCAAGGCTGAAGGGCATTGAACAACTGCTTCGCAGTAACAGAGCCGTCTGTTTCATGCATACCAAAAGGGAAGGCAATAAGGTTGCCGACCTCTTGGCCAACATAGGAGTTGAAAATGCCAATACCTTTCTCAGTGGCATTACAGCCATAATTCCAAACAATGCTCAGGCTCAGGAACTTACTAGCCTGATCCAAAGTGATGCAGAGGCCCCGGATGCGGGTGATTGGACGGGTGGCATGGAAAGGCCACATGATAGCCATGTGCCTCCTCGTGCCTGAGGCAAGTCTTCATATCAACTCGTCGCCATGGAATGTTGGTACAGAGCGTGCCTGAAATTGCATTCAATGCAACGTTGGGTGAAAGGGAGAAACTGCAATTTGCAGTTATGGCGGACAGAAGCCAAGGGAGGGAAGGTTTTGTTAAAATGGGTGTTGATCCGGGCCACAGGAATCATTCCGCTATGTGCCGATTCACTCTACAAGACACCGCTCCAGAAGGGAGGCATTTGTGTTCTGATTTTGAGGGGCATCTGCGTACAGGGGAATGGCGTCTGCGTTCAGTTGAGGGATATTTGCGTTCAGCGAAATGGTGTCTGCGTTCAGTTGAGGGGTACCTGCATCACAAGTTTGCAAATTTGGTTGGGGGCAGTCTCCAACCTTGCTTCCGCCCTACTCCTGCAATTACACAAGGTCCCGCTGCTCCTGCAAAGATGGTTCGAAGGAGAGGACCTGCTCGAGGAAGGCCGTCTCGTCCTCCATCCTCAAGGCCTCGCCTTCCTTGCTATCATTGTCGCTGCCACGAAGGGGTTCAGTCCAAACCCATACAAGTTAGTCAATTTATGGATGCGGGAGGTTCTAATCAGGAACCAGCCCCTGCACCTGCATTCGGCTCTGCCATCTTCACATTTGGCAGTTCGATGGACAAACCACGTATCAATGCACATGTCTCGGTTTTGTTCATCGAGGAGCCCCAGGAAGATGAAGGGGATTCAAGGAGTCAGGAGAAAATCCCAAGTGGAAGCTCAGCGGAGGAAGGGAAGAAACCAGAGGAGGCACCTGAGCAAGCCCCCAACAGCCCTCAAAACCAGAAAGCATCGACTTCTAAGGAGGACAATGAGGACGAATGGAACGCCCTGCGAGAGAAATATGGATGGTGTAGGGTGGTCGAGGAAAAGCCCCAGGAGTAGCCCTCAGCTGGCTCAAATCCTCGTCATCCAGCTCTGCTCAGGTTTTGTCATGGTTTATGGCTATGCCCTTAATTTTACAGTTTCATATCCAAAGCTTCTGCTTTCTTTTGTTGATTTTGCATGGCCTGTCAGGCAAATTGTCGAGAGTCTTATGAGGCCCCTGCGTGGGCAGTCCTGTTTCGTTTCCGCGCCCCTGCGAGGGCAGTATTTTTCTGATTTTGTGCCCCTGCGTGGGACTAATCCGTCTGGTCTGGTCATCTTGGCCCTTCATGATTAGCTCAAGTCTAGGTGTGAAGCCCTGGTGAGGGCAGTGTTTTTTGTGCTGGGTAAATTGAGTCCAAAATGCCACAGTTGGCCTTGGAAACAATGATTTCATGTCTGTAAAAGTTTCACTATGCACAATATAATAGCATAGTTTTACTGAGAAAAAAAAAACAATGTTTCAAAACCATTTGAAAAGTGTTAAAATCCAATCTCCCCTCATTGAAACCTTTCATTTCTAAAATCTCTCACATGTTTCATTTTCAAAATTTGTATGCATGGAAATATCAACTATGTTACTTATGGATGTCATGGTTTTAGAGAAATTTATAATTTGTAGAACCCTAGGGATAGTTCTAATTTTTTTCATTTTTTAAACATAAATTGACCCTTCCACATGATCTGATATGGGATTTCAGGTAATCTCAAAGAATAACATCACTTCCACTATACCTTTTAGATTGACAAAACATGTCATGGTTTTGAGCCATATGAAATGAAATACTCTAGTTTGTAAAAGCTACACCATGATAAAAAAGTGTACTTATGGATGCCACATAAAATTCAACTCCTTAAATCATGGATCGATTTTTTTTTGATCTATTCCTCCATGACTTATTTTTTGTTTCCATTGGATGAATTATTATAGGTAAAACATCCTTGATCACACCTTTCATGGATTTTTCATCATTTTTTTTTTATAGTGAAGATGCAACTACATCCTCAATATTAGTGTGGATTGAGCAGTGCTTCCTACTAATGCAAGAAAATCATCTTAAGAGCCTAGCAAAGAACATCATAATGTAATATAATTATCTTCTTCCTCTGAAATAATATCAAGAGAATCTTCTTAAAAAACATAATATCAAGAGAATCAAGTTGAATTACGATATGATGATAGTTAAGACTATTAAAAGTCACAAAGACAACATTGCAGGGAAAAATATTCCACCCACATTTATATAAAGGTGGTACTCCTCCCTAAATAGAGGAAATGATGAAAAAAATGCAAATATATAATACCCCAACTAGGACTGGGATTTATATGAAACGATTTTTAACAATCCTATAGTAGAACATTTAGACAAACATAAATAAAAGTTGCATATTCATCAAAATATAATTACATATTGATTGAATTATCCCAATTTACTTATCCTATGTGATTAAAGGTGTTCTTCTAAGATTCTTTTAGAGATGCTTTAGTAGTTGTGGCATAATGTTTGTGTTGTCTAAAAACTTTATTTAAAGTCTATTGGAATCCTCATGAATTCCTTAGAGGGTTTCGATTAAAACATAAGTATCACCTCCACTTTATACTTTCCATGGTGGAAGAAACAAACCATATGCTATAAAAGTAACATGAACTATAAAAATGGCCAGAAGTTCAAAACCATGGGTAACTTCTAATTCTTCTAGTTATAGCACATCAAAATATATACCATATTAATCTCTATGAGAGATTATTTGAATACTTAAGTGGCAACTTTTGATATGAACAAAGATAAATTGTTTGTTTCTCCTCTGGTAGAAGAATGTAGACTAATGTTGGTATCTACAACTAATTTATACCTAGAATAACTTATGAGATAGATATAAACGAATTTCCTTCCAACCCAAATAGTCAAATGAAGGAAAAATATTCTTAAAAATGGAAAAGAGACTTTTCTTTTAAAAGAATAAAAGTTTCAAAATAACACCTATTACCCAAAGAAACTATAAAAAATTTCTATATTTTGCAAGGAAAAATTTATATGCGTGATAAAATGAAAACTAGATATTGTATTTCAGCAATCATGGGTACCAAAAATCTATTGGATCCATGTCAAAATTGGTATAACATGACTCGGGTATGCCCGTTACGACATTATATAAAATAATGGCATAACCGAGATATGAAATGATGAAGAATTTATTTGTCTAAATAAAATTCCCAAGTTCGTATGATGTTCGAGATAAATTGCATGAAACAATCAGTTAATAGTCCTTCATGAATAGAATAATGCAATATATAGAGGAAATATCTAAGAAAAAAGTCTGTATATTATTATCTAGTAGTTCTGCGAAACAATCATGAAAACTCCATATCATACTAGCAAACACCATATCCTAGGTTTCTTCAAAACCTTCATAAGAAGTCTAGTTTGTCCATCATGGTTATTTAGGGAACTATCCATCATCAAAATATTAAAAATTCTATTTTGTTCTAGAATTTCAAGAATCAACATCGAGGATGTGTCAAGACTGAATAATTCATTGGTAGAGGTAAAATTAGGGGAAGTAGAGGAAGAGATCGAAGATGTGGAGGTAGGGGAAGTAGAGGAAGAGATCAAATCTGTAAAGGTAGATGTAGGGGTAGTTACCAAATAAAAGTAAAAACTGTAATAGAGCGGGGAAGCAAAAGATAAATAGATAAGTATGAGTTAAATTATTACTACTTCAAAATATTACCATTATTATGAAAATGAATACAAAAATAAACCATCATTCTTGAAAAAGGTAGAGAAAATGTATCCAACATTGAAGAAGGGATGCTAGATTCAATGTTCATTTCATGTTAAATCACTGAAAGGATAAAAATAAGCATCCATAATTGCTAGAGAATAGATAGAGTACTCACATTATAACCAACCAGAATATTTTTTTATAAAATTGATAAAATTACTTTAGTAGATGATTATCATTAGAAGGTTGTATGCGAAGGTGTTATGCATGTCCTAACTAGGAATAACGAGAAGAAGTATATTTCTAATGTCTTTTATCTACCAAATATTAGACGTAATATTTTGATTATTATAAAATTGTGTCAAGATTGTTATAATGTCATATTAAAAAACTCCACATGCACAAACTTACATAAGTAACAAGGTACAATATTTCATACAAAAGTTGAAATTACCAAGAAACAATTTTCTCATTTAATCCGAGGAATGTAAAACTATCAAGGTCATATGGACAAAATTATTCAAGAATAAATTAAATTTGGTTGTGGCCTCTTATTTATGGTGACCTCCATTTTGGGAAACTTGGTCTTTTGCAGAAACTACCATTGGGTTAGGGCTTATCATATTGAAGTCGGAAACAAACACTTGTGAAATATGCATTCTTGGAAAGAATTAAAGAGATGATTTTCTAAAATCCTCACCTACAATGAAGGAGCATATATGATTTTCCCACTTATATGTATGTGCTCCAATGCAACACCTTCCATTGGTAAAAGTTTTCATTTTCTATCATTCATTCATGAGATCAATAGGAACGTTTTGGTGCATTTCCTCAAAATAAAAATAAAAATAGACTCATTCACAATTTTGAAAGTATTTAAGACCATGGTAGAAAATTAAAATAGAAAATATTTTAATGTTCTTCCATTAGATGGAGTAGGAGACCACCAAGGAAAATAAATCACGTTTTTTTTAGTTAATAATTAATTAAGGATTTTCACCGCGAGACACACTCCACAACATAATTAAGTGGATAAGTGGAATAATTAGACCTTTATGAACATGGAAAGAAGTATTCTTAAAGATACATCTTTTTTTTCTTATGGTTTTTAGGCTATGGCTATTACCTATTTAGTGTAAATAATGAAAATAACTCCAACGAATAGCATTAAAGGTAAAATGTCTCAGAAGCATGGAGAAAAAAAAAGTGTCAAACATCTCTCATCTTTAAGGTTGTGGTTTTATCTCGTATGAACATGTCTAAAGATATCTAAGGAGGAAAGTTCACAACATTAATGGCAATAAAAAAATTTTGGGCTCAATGAACAATTCAAAGTGTATAGACTATATAATCTAGTCATTGTGCAAATTTGTGATGATCAAAGATGTAAAATTATTGAAATGATTAAGATAAATAAACAATGGATAATAGGAATCCAAATCTCCCAATAGATGAATAGGTGGAAAGTTCAAAACAAGAACTCACCACCCCAAGATTTCCATGTTTATAGGTGTAAAGACAAGAACATAGTTAGTCTTCCCATAGAGACTGAACATATTTAGTGCAAAATCATATAAATATTCCTTCTAGTAATCTGTTATTAGATTTGGTGAGAAATTAGATAACAATGAGTGTGAGAGAAATATATGAGTGTGTAATTACATGGATCCACAAGATCATTTTTCCTTATTATCCTATTAACCTACTTCTTTAGAAGAGGGCTTGAAAGAAAAACATTGGGTAAATGCGATGAATGATAAGATTGAATCTATTAAAAGGAATATAAGATGGAAGTATTTTTAACTCTCAACTAATAAAACAAGGATTGATGTTAAGTGGGTTTACAAGACAAGACTAGATGAGAAATGTGAGGTATAGAAATGTAAGGAAATGATATTTTCCAAAAGATTTGATTAACAACCATTTATTGATTATGGTGAAACCTTTTCTTTACTAGAAAGGTCAGATATTAATAGATTTATTTTAGACATTTTAGTTGAAAACAAATGGGAAGTGCATAACATGGATGTGAAGTCATCCTTCTTGAATGACAAACTAGAACATGGGGTATTTGTATGTCAACTGCCATTATTTGAAGTAAAGGACAAGAGTACAATGTGCAATTTGAAGATATATTTGTATGGATCGAAGTGATACTCAATGATTTGTTATAGTCAAATTATATAATATTTACTAAAAATGGGTTAAACAGGAAAAGTGATGAGCCTACTATCCATACCAAATCAAGTCAACTAAAATTCCCTCTAGTTTATATTTATGTTCATGATATGATATATAACAGATATTTAATGTTAGATAATTTCAAACATGCTATGAAAGATAATTTGAGATGATAGACATTGGCCTCATGATGTACCTTTTGGGATTTTTGGTCAAGCGATTTTGTCAAGATATTTTCATATAGCAATGAAAGTATCATATAGATATCTTACATAAATCTATAGAAAAATGAAAATTGATAGAGACGCCTATTTCTATATGAAGAAAATTTAGGAATCATGATGATGGATTGATAATTCATTCAAAATTGTATAAGATGCTTATATGAAACCCCATTTACCTTGTTGTGGCTAGACCTAATGTTATATATCTAGTTAGTTTCATTTCCATATTTGCTGAGTCTCCCAAGCACTTTTGCAAGAAGGTTGGGAAGATAATTTTGAGGTTTATTATAGCTATAAATTATTATGGATTGTGGCACACAAGTTTCCATGACAACACACTTGCAACATACACTTATTTTGGTTTTAATGGTAGTGTTGATGATATGAAGATAACTTCGTGATATGTTATTAATTTTGGCACAAATTTATTCTCATGGGATTCAAAGAAACAACTAAATATCTCTATATGTTGAAAATAATAAGGATATGTAGTAGCCACTATGGAAGGATATGTAGTAGCTACTACGACATAGTACGATTGAGTATGGAAAAAAAAACTTTTGAAGGACCTTGCACATATGGAAAATGAGCCGAATTATATTTTCAAAGGTGACAAGTCAACAATTTCATTTTGAAACACACAAGTCTTTCACAAGAAAAGCAATAACATTGATATTGGCTATCAATCCACTGATAAGCTTGTCAAAAATGATGACATATATTTTTATTTTGTAGTTCGAAAGATGAGGATTGGTTCTCCCATTTTAAAACATTTAGCTTCGTATCCATCAATATTCATATATTTCTTGTTAGCAGGATCCTAACCCAAAATCAATGTATTCTAAAGAAAATATATCATCCTCTATAAGGACATTCAAAATATTTCTTACGGAATTACTAGATTCATGTAGCTTTTTAAGGAAAATATTCTAGTTCTTCATGGGAATCAAATGATTTTATTTAGTGTTACGAATTAGAATTTTCCTACAAAACATTCTAGTTTATGACTTGGAGAGGTGAAATAATTATTCATTCCTCTTAATTATATAGTATATTTATTTCGTTTTAATAATATAATTGTACTTATTTATATTATCAAGATTTAGGAGTCCATTAGTAGCATCTCCAAACACGGTCCTAGCAATTTTACAATCATTATCATACTAAGGTCGATAGTTATAATATTCTTTTTATATAACACCTCAGAAGAGTACTTGTTAATTGTATGAGAGAGAGTTGTAGTAAAATTATCCTATAGGTTTTTAATTCTATCCTCATATGTTAAGAGGTGTACAACCTTATTTAGATCCTTTAATAAGAGATCCATTTTACTCTTGTCAAAAACTGACTCTTACAATGCTCATGCAAATGCTTCTTTTGTGTGGCAATGTTTAGAGGTAACGTTAAAGTTATATGTTTACAATCATGATCGTGGTCATTTAAGAGGTAAAGTTTAAAATTAATTCACAAACAAAAATATCATTTATCACATAATTGATGACACTACGTCCATTTCACCACTTTGTTATTCCATTCCAAATTATAACTCTTGATAAGTACAAAGTTTAACTAACTTGGTACCAAATAATTTCTCAATTAGGTCTTCAATGTTTTCTTGAACCTACTAGATAAACAAAGGTCCTCATCTAGCCAAAGGGGATATGGATTTGAATCATTACTTAGAAAATTAGCTTGGTTAGATGTGGTTATAGCATTAAAGTGTCCTAACTGAAATATATTCCTTTCATTCTTTAGACTATGAATATCCTAGTATAAGGTATTATAACATAAATAAATTCTTATGTAGATTATTTTTCTTATAAAAGGTAGAATTGGTAGGTGTGAAATAGAAAACAATAATGTAAATTGTCTTAACATTGATGTTATATATTTAAAGTCAAATGTACTAGTTCGGTAGGGTCTACCTTATGAAGCCTAGTGTGAGGAGAGGAACTCATTTTTCTATAATATGTTATTCCTCCAATTTCTTTGTAAGAGCAATTATTGTTGGAAATTCACCATAAGATAACTTCATCTCTCTGAGCGACCTTAGATTGATCATGTTCCCAACTTTCAACTAAAAATATAAAATCCATTTCATTTGGGATCCAACTTAACATGGCACTTTTACACCATGGCAAGCATTGAGAGTAAAATCTACAGAGTTCCACACTTCTATATACTACTCTTGTTTTGGTCTTTATCCTTAATAGTAGCTATCACATTTCTAATAATTATACATTTTCCCTCCTTTTTCACTTCCTTCAGCATTTGAGTCACATTCCTTAATTCATTTTCATCTGATAAGTGACGTGGTTCCATTATAAACTTTTTATAATTTTTTATTAATTTATTATATATATAATATATAAATATATATAATATCTATATATAATAATATATATTAATATTTATATAATATATACTACATTTTATAAAATTTAAAATTTGAAATATAATTAAATATTTAAATAAATTTGAAATAAAATATTAATATAATTTTGATTTTTAATAATATTATTGACTTTATTTATACTAAAATAATAAACTGGTTAAGGAACTTTGTCACTATCTTTATCTTTATTTAAAGATAGTTAATATAAATTGTTGTTTCTACTATTAATACTTCTTATATGTTCTACTTAAACTTTTATATTCTAAATAAAATATAAACTCACCTATAACACAACAGAATATATTTCGTTTCATATGTTAGAGTATTGTTGTAATTGTTCATTGGATTCTTTCTCAAAATATTAAAATGTATTTAATAATTAATTTTATAAACTAAAAAAATATAAATTGTATAAACTAAAAAAATATATAGATAAATACTAATTGCTATATCTTTAATATAATTTTGTCACTCACTTGTGAGTACGCTTTATCATATGTAAATAAGTTTTATTCGATATATATTATGCAAATAACTATTTTCATTAATGTTATATCACTAAGTATTTACTATCATGTTTTTATTTTTGAAATCTATGTTTAACCGATAATATTAATAATGTGGATTTATATTTTTATAAACCTGCGTGGTATGGTTTTAATAACAAGAAAAATAATTAATTTTTATTTTTTATAATTTAATTTTGTTGATAGGTTTCCTTTTGGGGTAAATTTAAGAAGTTTGTATTAATCAACAAAATTGAGATACATAAATAGATTTTAGCACAAGGAGGGAGTTCAGTAAACCAATTTGGACCTTATTCACTGATACCAACTCATACCAATTACATTCATAAAAATTTCTTATTTTCCGACATATTTGGGTTGAGAAACCCTCCAAACTACGCAGCATTACAACTCAAATTTAGGCCACACCAAAAAAACTAAGATGGACACCAATTTCATTCCTTCATGCTCATCAAAAAGTTTCCACCCAAACAATGCAAGGTAAAGTCCCAAAGTGTATCACTCTGGCCATCGCATCGCTGAAGCGAGAACACCATCATAAACCCACAACATAGTAGCCACTAATGCTAGACCCCTTCACTATATCCCACAATACACAAGATCCACGAGAGTCTGTAGAAAAGATGATATCCAAACCAAAAAAACTTCATCACGAATCTCATATGTTATCGTAATCTCAGGGAAGAAGGCTGTCATAGGGTCAATTACAAACGAAAGAAAAAAAAGGTGCTTGAGGATGATGCCAAAACCCCTCACTTACCACCCAATATCACTAGTAATTATCTAAAGAGGACACGTTTGTTTGAACACTAACACTTGAGCCGGGATTGTCTCTATTATCTCCTCTATCTTACTCACAAGGAAAATGACCCTTCACATGCATGAGGTGAGCATTCATTCTATCCACAAAAAACCATAAGTTCTTCAACGTCCTTTTGTCATCTTCTAGGGAGGCGAGAATGTTGTTGTTTTTTTTTTTTATCTATTTAACTCTCAGTAACAAACCCAACAACATGATCATTTTCAAATAAAGTGAAACTAAGTTCAAGTACAATTTCTTTCTACCCCTGTTGTGACCAGGGATTGGCAACCACCTTTCCAGGTCTTCTAGGAATTTTGTGTTAGAAATAGAATGCATCTCCTCCCTTGCTTTTATTTATAAATCCCTTATCTCCTTGAATGTTTCCAACATAATCACACCAAAATATGTTGCCATAGAGTCATGACCAAAGAGTTGCACTCCCCTCTATCTCAACTGAGACATACCACTGCCACCCCTTCTGCTTCCTTGTCTTTGTCCTAGTGGCATCTATGATTCAAGAAAAAACAATACTAGATCTATATGGGGGTTTCCTCTACCTTCAAAAGGACACATAGACAAACCTGAATCCCTCTCAACCAAATCCAAGTACAAACATAGAAGCCCGTCATAATAACATTATATAAAGGGATTGAGTTTTGACAACAATCCACCTGAGGAGGCAAAGGACGACAAAAATTCAACCACTGGCATAATTCTCTCCGTCATTGGCCACCCATGGTGTTACCATGGTAAGACAAACCCTGACATCCAAAAACATTAGAAAATCCAGGATAAATACTCAACTTCAGGATGCAAATTACGAGCCATCATTGAGACTTACACCATATTGGACCCAAAGTACCATATAAACCCAATATGGTATCTATTGAGAGTAGAAAACTACTAAAACAAACGAAATAGATGTACATTCCAAGCCAAATTGAGATTGTTGGAACTCTTCCACTCGACGAGATCCAAAACCATAAGCCACAACTACCTCCAAACACTCACTAGAGGGAAAATAACTATGAAAATTATTTCCACCTTGAATGTAACTCGAGGAACTTCCATGCCATAGCTACTATCATGCTCACCTTGTTAGAGAAAACACTCAAGATGGTGTAAGTATCACTCTCGTTCTCCCTTCCCAAGTGAAACTTCCAACTCTCCATATCATTACAAAAAACCCTAGCCAAAAATTTATTTGCATACACTCTCGTAATACTAAAATTTTTAAATAGGACAATGAAAACTAGATAATCATACGCACAATACCCCATCTACCATATTACCCATGAAGGAGATAAGTATTTTTTTAAAATTATTGAAAAAGAAATTAACTCAGACAAATATATAAAGCACACCAAATAAACCAGACACCAAATAATGGCGGAAAAGGCTTCAGCCTCATGGCTTCCTCAGGTATACTCTCTCTTTTTCATTAAAATAATTGAATATAGTGTTACAAATAAATAGATGAGAGACAATGTTCTCAAGATAGTGCGTGCTATCTTAGACACCTTTGGTTGAGATAATTTCTCACCAGACACCCACCAATATAGGAGTTACCTAAACTAACTCCTACCTTAGAGGAACAACCAAAGAGTTAGGCACAAATTCCTAACTTGTAATATTTAATTAATTAATTAATTTTTTGATTTATTATTGTTTTATGAGAGAGGCTAACATTCCCCCCTTCAATGATAAATCCAAAACAAGAACGAGGAATCATCTTCCAAGTTCTCATGTTGACCCTCAAAAACATTGCTTGAAAAAACCGCCAAATCTAGATGCTGAAAAAATTGCAATATGAAGTGATTGAGTTAGTTGCATGACTGATTCATCTCTGAATGATGCTTGACAACTCCATCATGTGCCAAGCCGCAAAAGGATACAACTGTCCTTTGCTTGAAAACAGCATCCAGTGTCCACTAACACAATTTGATGAACGCTCACTGGCGTATTTGTTGATGATGATTGCCCATTGGCTGAAGATGTCAAAAAGAAACTCAATGTTGCTTTTGCTATGATGAAAGCTACTCACTGCTGCTTTGGCTGTCAATCACCCACTGGCGAATTTTCTAATGCTCACTACTGAAGAAAAATGCCCAATGGTTGATGAAGATGTGCGCTAGATGCTTTGTTGATGTTGTCAAGACTTTTAGTCTAACAACCACTTGTCAATTTCATTGACATTTTCCCCCCTTTGTCAGCTGAAAGGAGAGACAATATTCTTAAAATTATATCTAAATTCTGAACTCCCCCCCTTCAGGTGTAGGAGATTTTCACTGTTGTACTCCTGCGTTCAACGGCATGAGAGTACCATGATCATTTCAATGTTGGTTGCACTATGTGTGACTGTAGTCGGTTGTAGAACTGAAACAATCTTTTGACTGTGGATAACCATTCCCAAGGATCGATCTATTCATAATGTATCTTCAATCTGGCTAATTTTTGTTGGTTGCGACATTTTTCTAAGGAATGATTTTGCTTGCCACAATGGTGATAAGGATAGAGATAAAAACATTGATATTCCATATGACTGGTTCTTTGATAATGAGAACATTTCGGTTGGACTTCAACTTCAGGTTGCGTGCAATTTTGTTTGTCTGCAACCTTCTCAGAACTTGTTGAGGTGAGTTGTGCAAGAAATCATGCACTAACGAACTTAATTGGCTTGGAATAATATGGGATATGTAAGTTGGTGTCATCAGTGACATATCCTAAGCCTCGTCGATTCTTGTTATTTTGAATTTCTTCCCAGCGCTTGATGATGGGTTTGGAAGAAATCTGAGCTGGAACAACTTCGAAACTTGAAGTTGTTGGGATGAATGACTTATCATCTAGATGGTTCAAAGATTTGAAAGTATCACTCTTTTCTTGCAATTCATTCCTTTGAAGTTGCGACTCGAGTTGAATAAACTCAATGGTTTAATGTGTTTGTCGTAGATGTTGTGAAAGATCAGCAATAGTTTCTTTGCTGATGTGCACCATGTCTTCATCACTAGAGGTGATCAAACTGTGAAGAATATTTAACAACTGAATATGTTGCGCCATTTGAACTTGCTTACTTGAAATCAGGCTCTCTTGTCGTAGATGTCGTGATTTGAACTGTTTCACTTGATTTTGTTACTTGCATGATAGGCTCACTTGCTAGAGTTGTAGAACTTTCTTGCTTAAACTCTGGAATTTACGCTCGCTTGATGACTCACTACAATGAATTCAATTTGACTCAATTCAAGACTTTGGTGTTGGTTTCAACCGAGAATGCACCCTTACAATTCAATGTAATTTGAGTTTGATTACAAGTTCAATAATGTTGATGTAGACTGTGCTCTGAAACGTTGAAGTTTAGAGATTCATTAACTTGATTATAGTGATGTAGACTCTGCTTTGAAATGGTGGAGTTTGCAGATTCATGAACTTGATTGTATTGAGTGAATTTGTTTGTTGAGGTAGAATGCCGATGTTGAAAACTTTGATTGTTTGTTGTAGTGACGCAAATGCATGTGTTGAGCTTAATTATCCTTCCTTGCAGCTATTTCGTTACATGTGTTGTGCTTGCTTGTATTGAACTTTATGTGTGTTAAATGAGATCATTTATGTGTCAAAACTAGACACAAATCAAAAAGCAACAACATGAAGCATGCACCATCATCAACACACTCTTCATGTACCTAAGATCCCTTATTCAATTTCGAGCGGATCTAGGACACAATCACTATAGAAATAATATTTTTATTAAACTTTGGAGTACATAATCGCTCAGCTTCACAAAATCTTCATGGAATCAGAGTTCTAAAACTTTTGAAAGGAAAATATCTTCAAAAAACTTACTCAACCTTCTAGAAATAAAATATTCAATCATCTCTCCAAATACAAAATACTTATAAATTCAAAAATTACAAAATATACTCTTATTTCTTCATTCTTATCTCTCCTAAAAATCACTCATTTAAAAAACATACATTTATTATTCCACTCACGTATCACTCAAAATAAAAACACATCTTATCACTCCAATAATTTATTTGTATCACTCAAAATAAAAACACATCTTATCACTCCAATAATTTCTTTTAAACTCCCATTGAATAGAATTTTATGAAATTCTTTTAAAAAGGTGAATTAAAATGTGAATGGAGTCACTTTAAAAATGAGCATATCTCCTTTAAAATTTCAAAGCAAACTTGGAAAAAAAATGTATTCTGAAAAGTCATGTAAGACAACGTATGATGAAGACTAGCTTGCATCGTACCTTGTAGAAAAAAATCGAGCTATATGGCAGACACATTTTGCTCGTAAAATTTTTGAACGTTCCACGGCTTCATTGCTCCAAATCAGAAAGTTTTAGTTGTCCATAACTTTACTCTATGAATACTCATTACAATACTATCATATCATCCTTGCGCAGGCACACAAGACTTCTCCAACCTATAATTTCCACACACAAATATCAATGTTGCTTCAACATGTTCATCATAGTTCCACGCTGCAATAACATTACTGCATAACATTCCCATACAGGTGACTCCAGACAGATTGATATACGATCAAAGTTCACATAATGGGAGCAGGTAATAAAAAAGAAAAAAAAACCTCTCTTTTACATCTCTCGATGGACATCGTTGTGCTTTTGCCAATGCAAAAAGAAGCTTTTGGTGAGGCCCAACTGTTTCTTGACCAATGTCCTCTTCTAAACAAACTTTGTACAGGCAGTGATATGCTTCTTTGATCCGAAGAATTTCACGCACAAGCTGGCGTGCGTGAGCAGAGTATCTCTGTCAGAGCCCTGAAATCTGGGTACTGGCTCATCAATTCAGTTTTTCTAATAATGGCATCCCTCTGTGCTGGATCATGCATCCAGAGAACCACTTAGATTATTGTAGATGCCAAAATGCTGAACAGAGAAGCCAGAAAAGAGGTTGACCGAAAATGGGTTTTGGCTGCAATACTCTCTCAGTCAAGGCAGCAGCAGCGTGAGGATGCCAAGGTCTTAACTGACACATCCTTCCCGTCTAACCATCAGAACAAAACCAAATCTCTTTCCCTTTCAATCCCTTCACAGAAACCCAGTTATCTAATCTCACATTCCTCACAGGTCAAAGGTTCCATTCACGGTGTCCACCTCCACGATTTGGGAAAGCGTGGATCTATTCTCAGGATCCACGAATTTTCTCTTGTTTGCTACGAACAATTTGTTTGTAGAGAAAATTGTATTTATATTTCTTAAATACGTTTTTATGACACAAAGCTCTGCCTCTTCTGGGTTCCTTCAACCATCAAAGCCCAATGTAACTCCATAGCTCCAACACTTTCAATGCAACGATTCAAAAGAAAACTCGTCTTCTCCTTATATAGACAGGTTTCCTACACACAACGATGTTAACACTGGCATTGATCACAAAATTCATAATTCATCGCCAGGAAAGAGTCCACGCTTTTGCTTCATAGCTGCAAGCTCCAAGGTATTTCGTTACCCAATTTTGGCTTAGCAGAGCATCCTCCATGCAGATGGTAAGTCTAATAAACTTAGGTAATCTCTTCAATTATTAAGCTTATGGATTCCGTAGGCTCTTTCAATCCGTGCACAAGCTCTGCTGAACACTTTTACACAAGCTCTAATACCACATACTGAAAGAGAAATTAACTCAGACAAATATATAAAGTCCACATAATAAACCAGACACCAAATAATGGCGGAATAGGCTTTAGCCTCATGGCTTTTTTAGGTATACTCTCTTTTTTATTAAAATAATTGAATATAGTGTTACAAATAAATAGATGAGAGACAATATTTCTCAAGATAGTGCTTGCTATCTTAGACACTTTTGGTTGAGATAATTTCTCACCAAACACCCACCAATATAGGAGTTCCCTAAACTAACTCCTATATTAGAGAAACAAACCAAGAATTAGGCACAAATTCCTAACTTGTATATTTAATTTATTTTTATTTAGATTTTATTATTGTTTTTAAAGAAACTAATAAATATGAATAATTTAAATTTAGAAACGTTAAAATTTTCTTCTCATGTATACATTATTTGTTACAACCTAACATGGTTATTATAATGACCATCACTCTCATTTGGAATCCATGTCTATCGATTAACAATAATCAAATTTTCATTCACGTGGGGTGGAGCTCAGTGGGAAAATTTTCATCCATTGCTTCTCTAGGTCGATACGATTTATTTTCACTTATTCTTTGATGCCTTTATGTTATCGACATGAATGTCCCCATATATTACTCATTTTCAAATAGATTGTGTTGTTAATGTTGTTTTTTGTATTTTTTTCGCGGGAATATATAGGTTTTTTTTTAACTAGACCCAAGATCAAACCTTATCGCTACTACTATAAAACCAAGAGCATAACCAACCACCTGCAAGTCGGGTATACTAAGTTCCTATGGTTTTTTTTAACTACATGGTGAATCGGTAACTGTCAGGCCTACTTTATGGGAGACCCAAGATCAAACCTCATCACTACCACTATAAAACCAAGAGCATAACCAACCACCTGCAAGTCAGGTATACTAAGTTCCTATGATTTAACAAGAGGAGACTCACGAGATAGGGGAATCTGCCCCTTTCGCTGCCACCACAGCAGGTCATTGTACTTAATGAGATTTGAACTTCGATCTCCCCGACTTCACCCATGTGACTTACCAACAAACCACACGTCACTGTGCTTTTCACCATTATGATAATCAATACTTTTCACCATTATGTGTTAGATGTTTTGAATCTAAATATATTGATCATTATCATCGGTGACAAACTCAAGAGATCAATACTTTTTATCGTTATGTGTTTGATGTTTTGAATCTAAATAAATTTATCATTAGCATGAGTTATGAATGTCCCCATCTATTACTCACTTTCAAATAGAGATTGCGTTGTTAAGGTTGATTTTTGTATTTTTTCGCCGGAAGTAGCGACGAAAGGGATTATCTAAAACATTGAGTGATGGGTATACACACATATAGATGTGAACTTTTTCTCTCACTAATACATTCACTGATAAAATGTTATATAGGTTAGAGTATAGAACGGTATGATAATCAATACTTTTCATCATTATGTGTTTGATGTTTTGAATCTAAATAAATTTATCATTAGCATCCGTTAATAAATGAAGAGGTCAATAAATTTATCATGGGCATGAGTTATTAAATTAAAACATATTGACCAGGATGAGGCACCCATAATCTTATAAGCTAACTTAAAGAAAAAGCCGAATTTAAAATGAAAATAAGAATTCTAAAAAAAAAATTAAAAAAAATTATAAACTTGTAAATTTAATTAAATTATTTAAAATAAATAAATGAAACAACATAATATTTTATTAATTACAATTTAAATTAGTCCTCTCACTTATTCCTTATATTTTATTTCTGATGTCATAATTATATTTAATTCAATCAACTTTTGATTAAATAAAGATAAATATATATTTATATGGATAATCTTTTTCTATAATGATTTAATAAATTTTTATTATTAAATATTTATTTAAAGAAACTCTAAAGTTAAAACTTTGTGATGGGGTGACTAAACATTATCACGCGTGTTAAATGGGTGGCATTTGGGATCTACTTCGCTTCTACTCGCTCATTCATTCTACATCATGCAAAAATTGGGTATTCGCTCCACGGGTATGAGGGAAGATCTTGGTCTCGTTGTGGATAAATTCACAAGCAGTTTTCGAACGCAGTCCAATGTGGAAGCTCAGGTGATGAATTTTGGTAGGAGAGATGTGTGGGTTTGCATCCATGGTGGCTCCCCGGGGTTTCGACCTTAGTTGAGTGGCGATGTGGAGGTTAGAGGATATGTGGTGTAGTTTGGAATTTATCACTTTCTCTATCCTTGGGACACATAGATGCGATCAGCTGCAGAGCTGAGTCGGCTCCAAGATTTGGCTTGTCATTGGCTCGCACCAAGAAAAATCCTCTTTCTAGGCATTCAAATCTCTGAGTGAGGTAATAAATTTGTGTCTCTCAATGTCTTTCCTTGTGTGCATGTTCCAAAGATTTCCAATTTGTTGTTCGGTGGGTGTGAGGTTGGTGGCTCTTTGTAGTCTCTCCTAGGCACCTCCTAGTGTGAGGACGACTTTGGGGTCACTCGGGAGCGACTCGTGTGTTCTTTCCTGTTTAATTGTGGTTATGTTGTGTGTGGTGGAGGGAGGTTAGGGTAGTGGACTGATTTTTTTATCGCTCGGCCTTCTAGTTTGCAAAGTTGTTTGTTTGTATTTCTTAAGAGGCCAAGTGGTGAGTACCCCAGTGCAGTCTTCTCCTTTGGGGTGGTTTTGTGATTCTTGGACTTGTGTTAGGTTTTGCAGGTGCTTTATTGCTTCTCCTTTGGGAGCTTTCCTCTATCATTTGGTGTACTCGGTCGTCTTCTCCATGCATCATAAAGAGGGTCACCCTCGCCACGGGGTTGGGCGTCAGTTTCAAGGGAGGTGTCCTCAGCCTGGTCTTAGTGTGTCCTTGGCCAACTCGAGTAGCTGACAATCCGAGGATACTGAGACTCTCTCTACAACTCGCTCGATTGGTCATGTAGTAGCTCCAGTCACCATGGAATCTATAGCTCAACAACTCATACGCATGCAAATTAGTATGGATATCCTCTGGGACCAAAGATATGAAGACAAAAACAATTTTATGACTTACTTCAATGACATTTAGTTTATCCAGAATGAAATTCTTGAGCATTCGGACAGTCTTTGATGCCATCACCATCGTATGAATGACCATCTTCACAATCTGCAAGAGATGGTGGGACATGCCAATTGTCATATGCATGATCAAGTCAATTTCTTTACAGCTCCCCTTGTACTCCCCACTCACCCACCTCCCCTCCCTCCAGCCCCGCCCCTCCCCCAGCCAATATGCTGAGGCTAGACAGCCTCCCGAAAATAATGTATGTAAGTTGACTTTTTTAGTATTTTCTAATCCCCACTTTCAAAAAATCTGTTCGGAATGAGAGAGCAGGAAATGCTGAAAAAAACTCTTTAAACTAAATTTTATTAGAAATCTATTGAATACAATTTTAAACAAAGAAAAAATGATTAAAATTAAAATATTTTATTTAAATACTTACCAAAAACAAAGGAACATCTAACTCCAAGAGCATCCAACATAGTCATAGTCCTTTCTCATTAATGAGGGCTATCTAAGGATCTCCTTTCCTATTCATGCTTATTTTCTCCACCATTTCTCCCCGCATACGTACAGGGGTGGGTCGAAGCCCGCAGTTCCCAAAGGGGAGGTCTTTGTCCCTTACCCCTTGGCTCGCCAGTGTTCCCTCCCCCCTTACTACGGTTTGTATGCAGGTTATCCCACCCCATCTCAAGCCGAGCCCATAGGCCCTCCTTGACTTTAGTAGTATGCTTGTGATAGTTCCAGTTCCTTGCTCCCTCGGTCCAAGGACAAATTGCTTTCCCTCTCAGGTCCCCCTGGCTGGTTTTCCACTCAGGATTCCTGGCCTTGCCATCAATCTCATGAGGTTTCCAGCTACCCCAATAGTTTCTTTGCCGACCACAAGGATGGCTATGACCCCACCCCCCTACCGTCGACTTCCCCCTGCCCCTCTCTACAAACCTCTACCCATCTTGAATTGCGATGACACTATCAAGCTTTCACCCGACCTTAGTTACAAACCACAAAGCTTCCCAACACTGCAACAAGATTTTTCCCCCACAACAGTCATGGGTTTTTCCCATTTGGGAGAAGGTGTAGACACAAATTCAAGCCATAGCAAGCTGTTGCCTCCCCCATTGCCACCAGGAACATTCTATTCTCTAGATTTTTGGACTCTTTCCCCTCTTTTCCCCCTAACATAACCCCAAATTGAATGCTAAGGCAGAGCCAAATTACATACCAAGCTTCTGTAGGTGTCCATCCGGTGCCTAGGTTCCTCCCGTTCCGTCGACCTTCCACTGCACAATATTGCCACCCTTCTCCACAGTCTTTCGTTCTAGCATTGCATATCGAATAACCTTGCCTGTTACTAAACCGAGCCTTATCTCTTATTCCACGACCTTGCCCACTTCCCTAGCATGCATTCATACCAAGGGTCACCACACCCGTTGCCTTGAGCATGTGGGTGACATCGTATTAAGTGCCTAGGTACTAAGCAGTACTGCACCGAGGCTCTCCCAACTAACGACCCGCATCCCAATTGTGATAATAATAAATAATATTATTATTCACTATACGTTAATGTTATTATTAACATAAATATATATTAAATATATAAACATGTATATATTATTTAACTAAAAATGTATGGGATTAAATATAATTATGAGAAGATAAATAAATAT
>APFE030372543.1:2960-24733 GCA_000404065.3 Pinus taeda
ATCCCAAAACTGGGACTACCAGTTTGATTTTTCATTATGTTCCTTTCAATGTTACAATACATATTTATACATGCCGAAGCATCCAATACCATGGACCAAAAATCATCACGTCCAAAACCATGGACTGAAAACCATCGCGTCCAAAAACATGTGCGAAAATCATGCACAAAACCATAGGTGGGTCCACCCAACTTAACATAGGGTCCAAAACCAAAATTTTCCGAGGTGCTGCCCCGGACCCCATAAAGTGGGGTTACGGGTACCCCTCAAACCCCCTGTTAACTATGTGGAAAGAATATAACACAACCCAACAGCGTATGATCGACCAAAAGAATGGAGGTGGTGGTAGAACAGAACCAAGGCTCAAAAGGCTGATAGCATGGAAATCACAGAGGTCATTTTATTGAAGGTGGGTTTATTTTCTAATGAGCTTGAACCTTGCGGAAACATTGCTCATTTGGCAGGTTCATTTTTTAACGAGCTTGAACCTTGCGGAAACATTTCTCATTTGGCAGGTTCATTTTTTAACGAGCTTGAACCTTGCGGAAACATTGCTCATAGTTTACTACACTTAATCAAGCATAGTAACACTTAAGATACAACCCGTTTCAGGGTTGAGACAATGGAATTCCGTCATAATCGACCAGCTCGTAGGCTCCTTTTGTCAATACTCGTTTAACAACATAGGGGCCCATCCATAATGGTTCGAACTTACCTGCTCCCAATTTATCAGAGTCTTGATCATAAAGCAAGACCAGGTCACCTTCTGAGAAGACACGAGGCTTAACATTCTTGTCAAATTGCGCTTTGACACGTTTCTTATGTGCTTCGTTAGCCAGTGCAGTGTCATGACAGGTTTCATCCAAGTGGATTAATTCCAAGAAAAGGGCCTCTTCCTCTGAAGCTTCGATAAATAAATAGATTGCAAGCTTGAGGGATGAAATTTTGCACTGAATGGGTAAGACAACTTCCAAACCATACACCAACTGAAAGAGTGTAAATCTGGTCACATTTCTCACCGATGTCCTATGTGCCCACAAAGCTGAGTACAGGATTAAATGCCAATTCCATTTGTGGACTCCAATCATTCTTTGCAACATGTGCTTCAGGACTTTTTTGGTGGCCTCAACTTGTCCATTAGCCTGTGGATAATATGGAGTAGAACTGTCATGGGACAGTCCTAATTTGATAGTCAATTCAACTATCATGTGATTGTGAAAATGTGATCCATGATCTGTGACTATATTCTGTGGAACACCGAATCTAGAGACTACATGATTGAAAAAGAAAAGAGCAGTCGTTTCGTCGTTGTTGTTTAATGTAGGCATCGACTCGTCCCATTTTGTAAAATAGTCAACAACGACTATGATATATCCATGTCCCCTGCCGAGGTGGGGTTACATGTCATGAAATCTATGCCCCATTTAGCAAATGGCCCAACAACAACTACTGGATGCAACGTTGTAGGTGATAATCTGGTTTTGCAATCAAAAATCTGACGACAATTATGCAATCTTTGAATATAGTAGCCCAGAAGTAACCAGCTCATAAGATATTTTGTGCAGTAGTGTACCCAGATAAATGTCCCCCACATGCACCTGAATGATAGTCATTCAAGACTTTTTTGTCATCCTCATGCGTGAAGCACCTTCGCAGAACTGTATCGACACCACGATGGTAAAGTGTATCACCGACGATCATGTAGTCTTTGGCTTGGTATCGAATTCACCGTTTTTCAGCACGAGAGGTGTTAGGCCTAAATGTTTGGGTTTGGAGATAGACCAGTATATCTCCATACCATGGATCGCTTGACGATATCAGAAACAGAGTTTCATCCACGATTGATGCTTTAGATGTTAAATCGTTGGACAACGATAGGAGGTCACAAAGTAACTCTGCAAAGACTAGAGATTTCTTTGATTTGGATTTGGTGAATTCCATATTAAACTCTTGCAAAATGGCTATCCATTTGGAATATTTTCCCCCTAGTAATTGACGCGACAAAATGTAGGTCATAGGGTTGCAATCTGACAAAATGATAGTTTTGCAGAAGAGTATATAGTGTCGAGATCTCTACACGGCTTGAACAGCTGCTAAGGCCAACTTTTCAACATAGGAGTAATTTCTTTCTGTATCAATTTAAGTTGCAGATTAAATAATACACAGGATGTTCTATTCCATTTTCTTCTTGTACTAAAACCATGGCGATGGTTGTATATGTAGCGGAGTGGCGAGATACAAGTTAAAGTCTTTTTGATAGTCAGGAGCATACATTAATGATTCTTTTACTAGGGAACCTTTTAAAGCATCAAAGGAAGCTTGCGCAACCTGATCCCAGTTGAAGGGTACTTCTTTTTTCAAAAGACGTGTATAACCTTTAGCAAGTTCTACGTAATTTGGAATGAACCTCCTTAAAAAGTTTGATTTCCCTTGGAGTTTCTGAATCTGAAGCAAATTTGAAGGTGGAGGCATGTCAATAATTGCTTGAACCTTACATGGGTCGAGTTGAATTCCGTCCTTAGAAACTACGAAACCAAGTAATCTACCAAAACCAACACAAAACACACACTTGTGTGGATTGAGTCGTATCTTGTAGTGTCGGCAACGCAGAAATATAGCTCTCAAATGCTGCGGATGGTCAGTCCGCTTTCGCGAATGAGCCAATAAATCATCGAGATACGTTTGAACGATGTGCTTGATGTTATGGAAGGCATAGTTCATTGCCCATTGAAAAGTCTCCCTTGTGTTTTTTAAACCAAAAGGCAGTTTACGGTACGTAAATGTGCCCAATGGACATATAAATGCAGTCTTCGACTGGTCCCGTGGGTGGATATTGATTTGATTGTATTTAGAAAATCCATCCATAAATGAAAAGATTTTGCATCTGGCACACTCATCAATTATTTGGTTGATGAAGGGAGTAGGGTAGTTTTCTTTTGGACAAGCTTGATTTACATCCCTATAATGGACGCACACTCTAATCGTTCCTTGCTTTTTCATCACAGGAACAATATTCAATACCCAATCAGTGAGAGGAATAGGGTAAATGAAACCAACGTGCAATAGTTTTTCAACTTCTGCCCTAATGGCGGCGACTTTCTTTGGGTGAACCGGTCAAATTCGTTGTCGTACTGGTTTGACATCTTGATACATCTTGATTTCATGTTCAACGATGCTCGAGTCAATGCCTAGCATTTCTTCATATGACCATGCAAAGACATCTCTGAATTTGGGAAAGAGAGCACAATAATTTCCAGTTCTGAAGGGGAACAAGATTTTCCAACATGAATATTCTCTACAACATTAGGTCTGGTTGAAATATTAATGGTGATAGTCTCTTCAATATTGGACAAATTTCTCTCAGAATCCATTGTGTTTACAATATTTGATAGAAAATCAAAAATTGAAAGATGATTAAGGTCGCCCGAATAATATTCGTTGTTATCTTGAAGGTGGGAACAATGGTGGTAATCTTCCCATGGTGCCTCTCCTATCATCATCGACTGAATGATTCCTTCGTCTGTAGAATGTACATGAGACCAAGGATTGGAAGAGGTGCCATACTCTAGAGACCTATCTATCCAAACATTTGCTGAGTGTTGATTTGGGTTCGCCACCCGTGCCCAGAAAATTGATTGCTACAAAGACTCTATAGGGCTTGGGGGTGACACTTGGCGATGATCCATACTATCAAAATGGATAGAGTTCTTCTTAATCTTTAATGATATAGAAGATATCATATGACAGGTTTCCATTGTGGCCACTTTCGCCAGATTACTCGAAGGCGGGAGGGCAAAAGTACCCATTAAGGCAGGGTCTTTTAGGAGACGTACTCTGACATTTTGAAGTGATTGAGCGCTTCCATGGATCATCGGAATGCTTCCAGTAACTTGTGAACTGTTGGGGAAAAAGGTTAGTTGGTTAATGATTGTGATTCCTCCTTGAAAGGGAAATGCAATATTTCTAAAATATGTTGACACGGCAACAACCATAGCGTAAATCTAGGGCCTGCCTAGTAAGATATTGTAGTCAAGGTTTCCATCAATGACCTCAACTTCAATTTCTATAGTCTTGCCCCCCAGTTCAACTTGCAAGTTACTTAATATCCCATACGACATGTATGTTCTTCCATCAAACACTTTTAATGTCGTTGATGGTCATGATAGGGGTGGTGAGCCTAAAGTTTTCCAGCAACTCATTGACATAATACAGGTAGATGCCCCTTCATCGATGATTGTTTGATGAACAATTTTGTTGAGGGTTTTTACCTGTATAAGTAAAGCGAGTTGGGCTGGTAACTGAGGTTGATATCCTTTATGGTTAAAGGCCACAAGATTGGAATCCGTTGGGTCAATCCCACCTATTGGTGATAACAAAGCTTGCTTCTGGGAGGGACAATTTTGCAGTACTTCAAGTGTCGACATAGCGGATGGAAATTGAGCCAGATCTTCTACTATATTATAATTCTATGCTGCTCGGGCATGAGGATTAAATGTCGATTTATGTACTACTCCCTTTGGCAACTTTATAGTTAATTTAGGAATGATGGGTGGCACAACTTCTAATGAAGTTGTTGTCGAACTACTGGGTTAATCTGTAGCCTTGTTGTTCGACATCTGTGGATTTCCATAATATTTATTCCTCGTTGATATCATAGAATCATTTTGCTGTTTTGAGATGGATAACATAAGCACTTGGGATGGGGAAGCATGATCGATGACAACTAGATTAGTTTCTGGGTTCAGAAACGGATCAGTCAATACCACCGAGGTATTTGAAGTTTTTAAAAACTTTGCAATCTCAGCTCGGTGTGGACAATCTTTTGTCCAATGGTACTCATTACATATGAGACATGGTTGACCAGGTTTCTTTTTCCCAGCAGGGTTTTCAGAAGATTTCTCAGGAGTCGAATCTTCCAGTTTCTTCTTTGTGTTTTTCCCTTTCTTCTTGCCCCCTAGTTTCTTTGGTTCTTTACCCTTGTCAAATGACATGACATTAACCTCAGAGGCAAGAAGTTTATCATTTGCTTTTTGACTAGAAACTGCAAGGGCTTTACCAGATGGGGCCTTTTTTGTTTGCGTACTCAAGGTACCAATTATGCCATTACTAGCATGAGTGTCCCTGTTTGATTTAGGAGGGGGAGGAACGGAAAATTATGGTCTAGGAGCATTAGGAATTTTGTCATAGAGTGTGCTAGACTCAGTATAGATCAACTCTAAATATTGATCACGAGAAATGACTTGCTCTTCAGTGACAACTCCTCCCTACACCACATCTTCAGTAATAGAAGGCAACAATGACTTAGTAAACCACTCAACTAGAAGCTGATCAGGAACATACGTCTTTACCATTCGACGATGACATCACCATTCATGAATATGATCAGATATGTGAGTGGTTGTTGTCTGTTTAAAGTTGGTAAGGAGTTCCATTCCCATTTCGTACCTTATGGGTAACTGAAGTGGGTTAGAAAAGTAGTGGCAAGGGAATTGAAGTTATCAAACGAAGATCTAGGCAATTCAAAATACCATTTTGCTGCCGAACTAGTTAGCATTCGCTGAAAAAGGTGAAGCCCGATCGAATCATCATTTAGGGTGTTAGATGAGCACCACATGATTCGATGGATCTTCACCTGGATTTCCATTGAATTTAGAAATATCAGACGGAATTTTATGAGGAATCACTGGCCACAAAGGGGTGTAAGCAATTGGATAATTCGTCAGCCAGTTTAGATCTGGTAATTATAGAGTTGCTACAAAAGGCAACTGTTGATTCAGGTTTGGTGAAGCAGACCCAGGATAAGATGGGATTTCCTGAGCAGTAGGTCTTTGCATACCAGCATAATTTATTTGATGTTGCTAACTTTGATAAGGTTGATGTACATAACCATTATAGTATGGTTGTTGATAACCATTTTGAAAATTCGATTTCCCATTACCTACAAAGCCTTGTTGCTCAGGTCCTCGGTAAGCTTGTTAGAATTGCGGCTGTTGATATTGTACCAGCCATGGTTGTTGGACCATTTGTTGTTGTCCAATACTGGATGATTGACCAAGATGAGGTGTGATAGTACCTGTTTGAGCCTAAATTTTTCCAGTTAAGGAAGCACTAATCTAAGATTGTGATTGAGTCGTAGATACAAGAGTTTGTTGCATTGCAACCTGAGAGACTTGGGGTTGACATACAACAGGTAGTGCTTGTACTTGCGACATAGTCACAATAGCAGGTGTAGTGGGAATATTCGACACAGGCTGAGTTGGGTGCATTGAATATACAACTCTTAGCTGTTGAGGTAGTATTGGTACCCAACCACTTAATGTAATTCCAGTTTGACCTGAATTTTGTTGTGAACTCTCACATGGTTGTTCTCCAAGAGGGAACAATGAAAAAGCATATTACCCCCCATATGGCAGCAATCTAGTGCTCAAAGGATATATTGGTCTTTGAAGACTGGACTGCCCAAATTGATACTAGTATGTAGGATCAATTCGCTGAGTTTCAACATAAGAAATGCCAGATAGGATTCCGGATGAACAAATAGGAACAGACCATGTCGTAGAAACAGTCCCTAGGTGGACTCCATCTAGTGATTGATAACTAGTTAGGACAGATGGTATTCTAGCAAACATCATCGCAGTGGCAACAGGGAGTTCTGTTATGGCTGTATTAGATGACACATTCCTAGATGTTGGTGGTTGTTCAAACATATTTAGTCTATCCAAAAGATTTCCTAGCGATTCAACAGGAACTTGCGATGAAGGATGTTTAAAAGAACTAACTTCAGTAGTAGAAGGATATAGGTGGATCCCAATTCCAAAATGCAATGGGGTATTAGATGGAAGATCCTCTACAATCTCTTCTAAAGCAATCAATCTAGGTGGAAGAGGTAGACCATCAGGTCCATAAATTATTTATGGAGCCGAAGAAAGTATAGCTTCTACAATAACAGACGCTAGAGGGGTGACACCTTTTGAATTCTGGAACTCAAATTCCAGATGTTCATGTAAGTGAATTTCAGTTTCTGGATCAGCCCTAGATGGAGCTATTTCAGGTATAGAAGTGTCTACCGTCACACTAGGATTAGTTCTAGTGTCCTTCTGTAACTGCGGAACTTCTTCTGCAAAGGAAGATGTACCATAAATGATCAGAGTAACTATAGTATCTGATGATGTTGAAACACAAGTTCCAAATAAATTAGGAGACTTCTACTTAGATAAAAGAGACCGTTTTTCTTGGAATGGTTTCGTTTCTGGAGTCAAATACGGTTGACTTGCTAGTTTCCGTGAATAACAGGGTTTTGATTAACTTTCTTCCATGACTGCGGATTACTTGATCAACTCAAAAATTAAGGGGAAAAATGTTATTTTGTATTAAATAAATTTTAATGACGCTTTGACACAACTTCTCTTTTTCAATTTTTAAGAGTCGAGAAAAAGCTAAAGATGACTCTAGTCGCCTTCGATTTTTAATGAGAATGAAGTGACAAGTGCTCAGATGGACCTTTTCTTTTAAGGAGTCGAAAAGGAACGAAAGTGACTACTCTGAAAATCTAGACATAGGGATTACCAAATCAATCGCAAAACTGCAATGTACACCTGGTGGTAAATTAAAGAGAAATTACCAAGGACTTATGTACGGTGGTCAATCTTCCCAAATGATGTGTTCAGTGCATTGCGATCGATAGGGCGGCAGACACGGCTTCCTATGGATAAAGGATATCAACCTATTGTGGTCTCCCAATATATACTCAACGGTACGTGGAGCACAAGTCCGTACTAGCACTTGTCGTATCAAAGAGGAGGAATCACCCAACCTTTGATGAAAACGATAGTTACCAGGTTTTACAACGCCGAAATACGTCTGTAGCCTAGACTTCTATATGTGTTGCGTTAGGTTCCAAAGCGTTTTTATGTTCATTGAGATTTATTTTTTAGAGTTGATCTTGTTTAGAAGTTTGTCTTTCAAGGTTCACCACGTGACGTAGATGTAAAATTCCAAAATATGCAATCTAAAATGATAAACAATCGTTTATTTTCTTTTAGCAATGAAAATCCTAGCTACTAAGGAAAGAAGATTACGATTCTTTCAACAGAGAGCAAAGAGCACACACTAAATGCATTTTTCCTAAATCATTTTCCGCATATAGTCTAAATGCAAATGAAAATGCATGTATTTGTTTTTTGTTTCCTTAATGTGAGAATGCCAAAAAGGAAAACTAAGTACAGATCTGAATTATTTTCTTTAAAGTGACATTTTGACAATTTCTTTTCAAAATGAAAGGAAGACTAAAATGACACTTTTTGATTTCGAATAGAAAATTGATTTCGACACTTCAAATATTAACAATTCAAATCAAGTACAATCGACTATCTAGAGGAGAAATACTTTACGACACTCTTCTTTTTTACTCAAAATGACAATTACGACACTTTTGCATCAAAAAACGACAGTTCGATTAAGCTACTTTTTGACTAGGAATCATAAATGATGGACAAATACACAAAAACATTTATCTATCCTAATCAATGGAGGTTGAACAATGTAAAGGAAAGAGGCTTCAACAATGAGATATTGATCATAAGCAGCAAAACAACTAAATAGAGCTGAAAACAAGGAGAGAAAAACCCAAATTTCAAAGAGAGAAATGGTATTACTCAATCATCGCACCTGTCCTTTAGGAAAACAGGGATGCATCTCGCCTGCTACACACGAGAGGTGCAATGCATATAGGCTTCTAGTTACAAATAGTGTGATGGGCCAGGGAGCGAAACTGAGTTGGGTTTTTGCTCAAAACTTGCAGCTAAGTTCAGTGATTTAGGCTGAGCTATGATGAAAAGTAAAAACAAAGTATAGGGGCATGATCTTAAGAGGTTATTGAGCTACCACAAGGGCATTTAGGATGTTTGTAAGTCAGATGTTCAGTTCATAAACCAACCCAGAGTTTGATTGAAGCAACATTCATCTACTTTGAAATTGCATAGCAAGAGCAATTCGAAGGCTATTTGGATAACTTCAGGCTTCGTCTGTAGTTTATAAAGCAAACAACGGTAACAAACAAACAAACTAATCGCTCCCCAGCTGAGTCGCCATTTTGTTTCTGGGAAAACTAGTGTCTTTTCGATCTACTAGTCCCACTAAGATGGGTAGCTATCTTAGAAACAAACAATCAAAGCAATTTGTGATTTCCTTTATGTATGATAGATAAGAGAGAAGCAAAGAGGACCAACCTGAATCTTTCACTTGATTCCTTGCTTGATTTCTATCTCCCTTGATAGAGCTTGCCACTCCTCTCCTACCTGTCCAGCTTTAGAGAATATCTATAGAGACAAAGTAACAAAACACCATCAAAGCATCTCGATCTATAATATCATAACCAATGCAGAATCAGAAATACATTGAACATACAATTGCATTCACAAATAACAAGATTCACAAATACACGATTGTATGGAGGAAAACTCAAAGAACTTTATTAATAGTAGAAATAGAAGAGAGGATTACAACCTAGCTATCTGATCTAGCATCATCTTCCCAGCATCAAAGCCCTCCTCACCTCATGAAAGCAAGATCACCCAACAATACGATGTTCTTTCTCAAAGAGAAACCAAGAGCACTTCCTTACAAATTACAAAATTCTAGCCTCCAGATCTCTCAAATGAGGGATCCATTTATAGATGTATTGCAAGGGTGTGAGTCGGCTCTAGGTTTTTTATTAGTGTCATTCCACTAATAGTTCTTGGTTCCAATTGGAGATTTCATTGATCTCTTGCTCATCCCTGGGCGAATTCAGAGAGGCAAGTGTCATAGGAGAATTTTCTAGAAGATTCCATGAGCATCCACCTAGCAAACTGTCTCAACCATTTGTTCATTCTCGCTCATCACACCCTACAAAAGGCATCTTCAGTATGCATTGCACCTGGCTAGTGTAACAACTAGTATGCATCACACCTTGACCATGGAGCAGTCAGTATGGTCCAGTTTTGGCCAGTTCTGAGTGGTTTTTTAGGTGGAACTTCTGGGAAATGATGTAATCAGTTGACCATGATCCTTTAGGGTATGAAACAACACTTCTAGGGGTTAAAGAGCCCTTGGTTTATCGACATATTTAATTGGGGTTGAAGTGCCCAAATATGTTTATAACACTAGGACAATCCACTGAAGTCGTAAGAAAAGAACAACACCATGAAGACAAAGAAGGACATATGAAAGTGGTGTGAGTTCCATAAGAGCCCCACTCACAACACAAGTGAGTATCGAGCTAAGAAATTACTAGTGACCAAGCTGAAGGCTTTAGAGTTAAATGCATGTTATGACTCTGAGTCAGAACCCAAAAAGGGTAACGAAAAAGGGAAGTAGATTATTGATGTAGAGCCTAGCTCCACCATTTCCACCACTAAGATCCAGAAGATTGAGCCAAAAGATCCAGAGGAATGAGAGCATCTCTTACACTCATATATGTGGGTGAAGGGGAATCTGATGCAATTCCTTGTCGAAAATTGGAGCCAAAAGAACCTCATCTCGACAAAGTTCGTTAAGCGGTTGGGCCTACTGACCACACCACATTTGTAACCATACACCATCGGGTGGCTCCACCAAGGATGAGATCTTCCCATCAACCAACAATGTTGTCTTCCCTATAACATCAAAACCTTCATAGATGAGGTACTGTGTGACGTTTCTCCTCTTGAATTATGTGATGTATTATTTGGCCAACCATACTTGTGGAAGAAACATGTTGTGTATGAGTCAAGGCCTTATTATTACTTTGGGTAGTAAGTTATACAGGATATTGATCCAGGTGGATGTTGGTGGCCACCCACCTATCCCACTTGGACCCCCACAACTGTCTCTTTTAGTTTCCTTAATTGTAGCACAATTTTCTATTTTTGGCAGTTTTTTGGGTCCTGAACTTCTGGAGTCGTTTTGAGGCCCTAAACGACATTTTTTTGGAAAAATTAGGAGCAACATGGATCCATGGACCAATGTTTCTCATCCCAAAGTTGTAGCCCTTGGATAGATCTTTCTAACGCGGTATTATGCACGTCAAACGAAGATCGTATGCCAAAGTTACGACCCCGGGAAGTTGATGTACCAATTTACCCATAACAGGGCCCATAGTTTGGTGCTTCATCTCCTAGGGTTAGGTTTTTGGATGTTTAGGGTTTTCCATTGTTTCTCAAAAATAAATAGGCCTTCAAGCCTCATTGCAAGAAATTTTAGAGGCATGTAGCCGCTACATCTCTTCTGAAATATAAGCTACCATCGCCCTAGCTGGTTTATTTCCATTTCTGTTTATAAGCATATTTCAGTATTTTACGTTAATGAAATGAAGTATTATTTCTACTGCATCTCTGTATTTATGGTTATATTTGTAATTTGTTGCATTCATGTTTAAATCCAGATCAATGTTATCAGAGGGATCTACTCTTTCTCTTTTTTTCTTTGCATGTCCCCAACGAGGTCGGGATATAAGGAGTTAGGGCTTGAACTGGTCGAACCCTTGCAAGACCAGCCTCAAAAATCCCGACGACCTCCCATGGCTGATGAAAATAAAGATGAGGGGGCAGGATATCCTATCAAAATCTTGCTCGAAGAAGCCCTTGAGCGACAAACGAATGCGATGATGGAAAACTTTGCCCAGATCCTTCAACGGCTACCCAAGGGCAATGCATCTGCTTCCAACAACTACGCTGGAAATGCCACACCCTTTAAGGTAAAAGTTAACTTTGAAATTCCCATATTCGAGGGTCAGATATATGCAAATGCCATAGATAAATGGTTAAATATGCTAGATGGTTATTTTTCTGTTCATGATTTTTCTAGTCGGGAAAAGATCACTTTTGCACTTCTCAAAGTAGCCCTCCATGTCAAGGACAGGTGGGAAACCTACTGTGAGCAGAAGGATGAAAGTATGGGCTCATTATTTTCAGCCGCACCTACTTGGAATTCATTATTGGATTCCATGAAGGAGCAGTACTACCCTGTCAAGAGCGATGAGGACAAATACATAAAGTGGACCATGCTGTAGTAGGGAAGGGACCAAGATGTGTCAGAGTTCACCAATATGTTTCATACCCTTTTCACAAAGTTGGGTATCAAGGATTCTGAGCCGCATTTGGTACTCAAAAATTCTGGCTGCCTACATAGATGCATCCAAGACGAGATGGAGTTCTTGGACATCTCCTCGCTCGTTACGGCATATCGATATGCTGTTAAGATTGAGCAGAAGTTTAAACAAAAGAAACGAGTCTTTGGATCTGTGAATCTATGAATCTGAAGAATAAAGGACAAAGTCAAGGCAAGGTGACCCAAGACAACCCGTCGAAGTTGAAAGAAAATAAAAACACCATGAAGCCAAAGAAGGACACAGCAAAGTGGTGTGAGTTCCATAAGAGCCCCACTCATAACACAAGTAGAGTGTCGGACCAAGCAATCATTGGTGGTTGAGTTGAAGGCTTCAGAATTAGATGCATGTTCCGACCTTGACTCAGAACCCAACAAGGGGAATGACAAAGGGAAGCAAATCATTTATGCGGATCCTAGCACCATTGTTGCCACCACCAAGGTCCAAAAGAATGAGCCCGACGATCCAGAGGAGGGGGAGTGTCTTTTCCACTCAAAAATATGGGTGAAGGGTTTGCCATTGCAATTCATTATCGATAGTGGTAGCAAAAAGAACCTCATTTTAGTAGAGGTTGTGAAGCGGCTGGGACTACCAACCATACCACGCCCACAACTGTACAACATTGGGTGGCTTCGCCAAGGACGAGATCTCCGAGGCCGCCAGCAGTGCCGCCTTCCCTATAACATCAAGCCCTTCACATATGAGGTATTGTGTCATGTTGCACTGCTTTATGTTTGTGATGTATTGTTAGGCCAACCATACTTGTGGAATCGACATGCCATGTATGAGTCAAGGCCTCGCACTATTATTATTTCTTTGTGTAATACATTATAAAGGGTACTAGAGGTAGTCTCGCCTACTGCCACTTCTTTGATCTCTGCTAAGAAAGGCAGTAAGATCATCTCCCAGACTAGGATATTTATTTTCTATCTGGTTCGCTCTCAAAGTAAGGGGAAGATCATAGCCACATCCATGGCCCCCAGGAAGGGTTCCTCCACATAGCAGAATCGGGTGGATAAGGTCCTGAAATAAGACAGGGACATCTTCTCCTCACCCACAGGGGTATCGTTGCACTGTCAGGTCAATCATTCATTCGATCTGACTCCTAGAGCACCTCTACCCAATGGGTCGATATATCACCACTCCATTTTGGAAAATTCCAAGTACAAGCAATGACATGATCAACATCAAGTACCACACAAGTTTGAAGTGGGTGATAAATTCTGGTTGCATCCGTAGAAAGAATGCCTTACAAGAGCCCATAAAAAGCTCAGACCACTCTGATATGGACCTTACACCATTACCAAGGCTATGGGAAACAATGCTTTGGAGCAAAAAATTCCCCCATTCCTTCGCTTGCACTAAGTGTTCAACGTGGACCGCCCTTGACCATACTTCCCACCATTACTAGACACATCAGAGGTTGCAGAACAGCTCACCAGGGACCAAGTTCGGCAAAAGTTTCCTCATCTCATGGAGGAACTCAACGCAATGGGGACCATTGCTTCCTAAAGTGGGAGGAATGATCCAAGTGGATGTTGGTGGCGACCCACCTATCCCACTTGGGCCCCCACAATTGTCTCTTTCAGTTTCCTTAATTGTAGCACAATTTACTATTTTTGGAAATTTTTCAGGTCCTGAACTTCCGAAGCCATTTTGAGGCCCTAAACGACGTTTTCTGGGAAAACTGGGAGAAACATGGGTCCATGGACCGATGTTGTTCATTCCAAAGTTGTATTCCTTAGATAGATATTTCTAGTAAGGTATTGTGTGTGTCAAACGGAGATCATATGCCAAAGTTACAACCTCGAGAAGTTGATGTACCAATTTACCCAAAATGAGGCCCATAGTTTGGCGCTTCATCTCCTAGGGTTAGGTTTTCGGATGTTTAGGGTTTTCCATTGTTTCTAAACAATAATTAAGCATTCGAGCCTCATTGTAAGACAGTTCAGAGGCATGTAGTCGCCACATCTCTTCTCAGAGATAAGCTAACATTGCCCTAGTTGGTTTATTTCCATTTTTGTTTGTAAGAATATTTCAGTATTTTACATTAATGAAATGAAGTATTATTTCTGTTGCATCTCTGTATTTATGGTTATATCTATAATTTGTTGTGTTCCTGTTTAAATCCAGATCAAATACTGAATGTATCCCTTCCTACTGCCATCTCTTTGATCTATGCTAAGAAATGCAGTAAGATCAATTCCTAGACCAGGAAATTCATTTTCTTTTTTGTTTGTTCTCAAAGTAAGAGGAAGATCATGGCAATATCCATGGCCCCTATGAAGGGTTCCATTGCACATTAGAAGCAAGTGGATAAGGCCGTGGAAGAATACAGGGACATATTCTCCTCACCCATAGGGGTACCTATGCAATGTCAGGTCAACCATTTTATTAATCTAACTCCCAGTGCACCTTTGCCCAATGGTCTGATATATCATTGCTATATTATAGAAAAAGAAGAAATCAAGTGATAGAACTAGGAGTTATTGCAAAAATGGAACATGCAACCAAGTTCCTCACCTTGTGGGAGCTCGATTGTACTTGTACAAAAGAAGGATGGGACGTGGAGACTCTGCATTGATTATCAGGCACTAAATAAAATCACTGTCAAGAACAAGTATCTAATCTCATGGATTAATGACCTTCTTGACCAAATCAAAGGGTCCAAGTATTTCAACAAGATCTATTTAAATTCTAGTTATCACCAAGTTCCAATAGAACCCACGGATGTATGGAAGACTGCCTTCAAATCCAATGAGGGACTTTTTGAGTGGTTGGTCATGTATTTCAGGTTGACAGATTCCCCTGCAACTTTTATGAGGCTAATGGATGAAACCTTGTGTCCCTTTACCAACTCGTTCGTGATTGTATATCTGAATGACATCCTCATCTTCAACAAGATTTGGGAAGAGCACTTGCAACACATTCGCCAAGTCCTTAAAACCCTGTGACAACACAAGCTATGTTCCAACTTGGAGAAATGCACCTTTGGCATGAGCCAAGTCCAATATCTAGGCTACATCAATGAAGAGCAAGGTGTGCATGTGGATCCAAATACAATCCAAGTCATTCAGGATTGACTAGCCATGACCACTCTAATAGAGCTTCACGGTTTTTTGGGCCTTGCCAATTTTTATCGGAGGTTCATGTTGGGATTCTCTCATATCACTTGGCCTCTGAGTTAAGTTAGCAAGGGAAAAGTGAAAGAAAATATTTTTTAGTCAGAATATGAAGAAAAGACACTTGTTAAGTTGAAGCACCACCTCTTATCTGCACCAATTCTCACATTTCCAGACCTATAACAACCATTTGAAATCGAGACATGTGCCTTTGACTATACTATTGGTGTACTTCTCACCCAGTAAGGGCATCCAGTGGCATATCATAGTGAGACACTTTCCGACACAATTAATAAATACCCCACCTACGATAAGGAGATGTATTCCAACATGTAGGCTTTCTAATAATGGAAACATTACATTTTTGGGAATGATACGATCATCCATACAGATCCCCGACCCCTGCAGTTTATATGGACCCAAGGGAAGTTGTTGAATGATCACGATCAGAAGTGGTTCACATTTCTACAAAAATTCCATTTGAATATTAAATACAAGAAGGACAGCACCTATCATGTTGAAAATTTCCTTAGTTGGCCACCAGTTGCAGCACTAACCAATGTTCTCAACTCTTGTGGCCACCAGACCTCTAGATGTCCATAGCTATATAAAAATGATCCAGAGTTCACCATCACATATAGATTCTAGTGGATGGAAAGAAAGTTCCATAATTCCACCTCGAGAATGCATTATTATGCTACCTAGGCCACCTTGGTGTTCCTTCAAGCAAGCGTGCCGAGATGATTTAGGAAGTGCACTATAATCAGGTCATAGGACACTTTGGTGTGGATAAAACTACAGACATACTACAAAAGTATTTTTATTGGGCAAATCTCTGATAGGATGTTGGAAAATACATCAGATCTTGCAGTGCCAGTTCCATCACCAAGCCAACTATTAAGAAGCAAGGTTTGTATACTCCTCTGCCTACTCCTAGAATACTCTGGTAATCCATCTCCATGGACTATATGTTTATAATTTCTTCTACCAAGAATGGAAAAGACTGTGTGTTTGTAGTTGTTGACATATTTTCTAAGATGGCCATCATTTGGTTGCCTACAAGAAGAGTATCACAATTAAGGCCACTACCAAACTCTTCTTTGAACAAGTGTGGGTGCATTTTGGGATCTTGTAGACCATTATATCAAATCACGATAACAAATTACTAAACATGTTTTGGTCGAGCCTTTGGTCATTATTGGACACTAAGCTCAACAAGTCGACTGCGTTCCACCTCGAGATTGATGGGGCTAGACAAAGGTCATCAGTAACATGATTTTGCACATATTATGCATGTACAACTTTAAGAATCTGCAGGCATAGGATGAGAGTCTTCCCTATGTGCAACAAAACTATAAAATATTATTCCATAACTTGAATGGCCACAAACCCTTTGAACTGGGCATGGGATTTCAACCATTATATTCCCTTGGTGTTGCACTTCCTTTTGCAACTACGCAAGAAGAATATGCCCATGTTCAGTTCAAAGTTGATAAAGACACCAATTTTATTGAGCACATTCAACACATATGCCAACAAGTTCACAACATCTTGGAGAAAGATAATTCCAAATACAAACAATGACATGATCAAGATCGAGTGCCCCATAAGTTTCAGGTGGTCGACGAAATTCGGTTACATCTGCAGAAAGAGTGCCTCTTTGGAGCCCATTGTAAGCTTTAAACACTCTGATACGGGCCTTAAACCATCACCAAGGTTCTGGGAGACAAATCTTTCAAGCTTGATATCCCCCTATTCCTTTGATTGCACCCCGTATTCAATTTGGATCGCCTTTGGCCATACTTTACACCATTGTTGGTCACATCAAACATTGTTGAGAAGTTTACACCAACAAAGCTCAACTTGGACTGCATTAAATAGGAAAAAACTGATTAAATCATGGACACATAGATTAAGAACACTTGCAGACAAATAATCAAACTATATCGAGTTTTCAAAGCTAGCGAAATCTTGCACTAAGGTAAGTGGCTCACTAGGGACCAAGTTTAGCAAAAATTCCTCATCTCATGGAGGCACTCAACGCAATGGGGACCATTACTTACTAAGGAAGGAGGACTGATCCAAGTGGATATTGGTGGCTGCCCACCTATTCCACTTCGACCCCCAACACTGTTTCTTTCAGTTTCCTTAATTGTAGCAAATTTTACTATTTTTAGCAGTTTTTTAGGTCTTGAACTTTCAGAATCATTTTGAGGCCCTAAACGACATTTTTTTTTAAAACAAACAAATTGCTAGTTTGAGGAAAGTGTTTACAGTCAAAATTTGTATTCCTCGGATATATATTTCTAAAAAGGTATTGTACACATCAAACAAAGATCATATGCCAAAGTTACGACCCTGTGAAGTTGGTGTAACAACTAACCCCAACGGAGCCCACAAAGTTTTGGTGTTTCATCTCCTAGGGTTGGGTTTTTGTATGTTTGGGGTTTTACCTTGTTTCTCAATAATTAAAATGCTTGAGAGCCTCATTGTAACAAAGTTTAGAGGCATGTAGCCGCAACATCTCTTATTAGACATAAGCTATCATCACTGAGCTAGATTATTTCCATTTTGCATGTAAACAATTTTTAGTATTTTTTTATTAATAAATTGAAGTTCAATTTTCATTGTCACTCTATTTTTGTTTAAATCTATATTCCTACATAAATTTGGATCATCATTACATGTTGCATATTTATATTATGTTGGTGCACAATTACTCTCATTATGTAGAGGGACCTCCCAAAACTACAATCATATCTCCTTATCCTTATGACGAGGTATTAGCTATGTCTAGAGCTATCATCGAGGCTTAATTTCAAAAATTTCCCTATGATCAAGTATTCTTGGTGCGTGTTTTGTGCATGGAATTAGGCCTTGTTTTATTATGTGAACAATTTGAGTTTCATCATTGGAATTGGACCCTGGTCTTCCCATAGGCACAAGTCCAGTAATGCTAGCCAAAGATCCTTTCTACCCTTATAATTCATAGCAATGGCACGCCAATGTGCCCTTTGTAAAATAGATGGTAGAGGTTACGGCTCCATTGGATGTTTAGGAGCCCACATGCGAGCATAAACATTGGCTTTAGATTACAATGAGCATACTCCAATGGTAGTAAAGGATGAGATTAGGAATTGGAGGATGATGTGGTGGGGGAGTAAGCTGGACGATTAGATCATAGCTACTTACATGATACATGACCCACTTGTAGAAGCCAGGCTTGGGTCCTAACTCCTGATTCGACAATGCAATTCTTGAGGACATGGAAAAGGTTGGTATCCATATTTTCATACACAATATACTCATCTTCAAAGAATTTTATTTTTTGGGGTATTAGCACACCCTTCATCGACACAATGAATGGATGCTTAATTTGATGAAGAATTCTTTGCTTTCAATAATTACTCTAGGGAGGTTGAAGAATCTATAGATTTTATTGATGTTAATTTCATCTTTTCTTAGGGGGTGATATTTTTCCTTGAATGCACAAACATATCCATATGATCCTTGTCCTAATACACGCCTAAAATCACTTCTCAAATTTGTGTCCATCTAACTTTCCTTAGCCCTTGTTGCTCTAAAAGTATTTCACAAAAGCATCAATAGTATTAAATGTTCCTTTCTTTATGGGGGAGGATTCTATTGAATGAAAATTGGCACTGATAGATTGGGATAATATCCATGTACCAAAATTTGTTTGTGGTATGGATTTGAGAGACCTAGAAATCCTAGTCTAATTTTGGGGGCCAAAATGTGGTGGCAATCGCTGTAAGGTGAAGTAAGTTGTGGAGTCAAATTTGGAATAGAAAATATGGGAAAGACTCCAGCCCCTAATAATACCTTAGATAAGATCATTCCTTCTCAGGCTCCTCCATATGGAATCTAGAAAACAATTGAAAACAAATAATTCAACATCATTGTTTTTGGGATGTAAATAATGGAGAAAGAGTACTCTTATGGGAGGACACATGGAATCAATTCCTCAAGTTCGCAAAAAAGGAGTCCCTTCAAGCATTGAAGAATAACATGAAGATTACTGGCAAAGAAACAACTTGAATCCCGATTAGCAAGAATGGATGCCAAAAGAAGCCTAGATGTCACTCCCCTCTCCCATTGATTGGGAACCATTTAGGGAAACACTTCAACACAATAAAATTCATGTTGAAGGAGATTAGGAAAGTTGAGAAGGGGATAGTGTCCAAAAGGATGGTTCATTGTTAATAATCTTATCACTTAACAATGGGGCCACTAGAGGAGTTTTGAGATAAAAATGAATGTCAAAACAAAAAATATACCAACAAAATCTTTTTTAAAAGAACCAATAAGGTTCAAGATGATGATGTCATCACAAAGGGTAAATTTTTTTGGAGGGAAAAGAATAAAATTGTTTTTTTTAATTGTATTTTCAGTTAAACTCCTTATAGGTTTACTCAAATGGTAAGTGGAGACACCCATTGGAGGAATTAAATTCCATATCCAACGAATACTCACTTTGTATATTCTTGAGTAGACCCTCATAAAAAACATTGAAAATAAATGAACAAAATGTGTTTCTTTCAATAAACATGTTTTCTTCATGTATATCCAAGTTTTTTTTCCAATGTGTTTCTACTCAAAAAGTATGCAGAGTGGGCACTCGTTGGATATGTACCATAATTCTACATAATTTCTCATCTAACAGGTGCCTACGTTTGACATTTGAATAAGCCTATAAGGAGATAAGCCGAAAGTAAAATTAAAAAAAATAGTTTTCTTTCTTTTTATTTAAAAATTTATCTCTTATTTTATTTATTTAACTATTATTTTATTATTTTTCTTACGAATCCCATTTTATACCTCAAAATTTCCTAATGATGCCAACATGACCAAGTCATCAATGTGGGGAAAACTCTAGGCGTAGAACCATTTGACCAACAATCTCCCATTTTCTTTAGTTCTTGGCAAAGTTAAAAACTTTAAATTGGTATGGACCAAGACAATGCAAAACATCTATTTAAATCTTGTCAAATTGTTATTTTAGTATGGATGCATACTACAATTATTTTTAGCCAAATAGATGAAAATTCTAGTAGCATATGTGACACAATTAAAAACTAGAGAGACACTAATTATAAATGCCACATTCTACATAGAGTCTAGTTATTTTACATGATTCCTTCTTTGGAATATTTGGAAGATGCATATTCAACGAATATTTCAGGATCAAAGTTCCTCCCAGGATCTCATCTGGAGCATGACATTGTCTTGTATTAAAGAGATGGCCTTTATGTAGCAATGGACTGCTTAGGATTGGAAAGATTCAACTCCTAAAACAAGCATCTTTCATAAGCATCAACTTACCCCCAAATATTTCATTTCCCTCAGGTCCAAGTCAAGTCTCACATATTTTTTCTCTAGATTTCTAGTCTTGTCCTCTTGCCGCTTTGTCAAATTCAAATTTTATGGGGTAGCAAAAGGTAACCCGTGTGTAACATGTTTTGGTAATAATGTTGCAGAGATCAAAGTGCTTGATTTTGGGCTTCTTCAAGTTGCCAAAAACAACTAACATAGGCTTCTCTTAGAATGGGATTCAAATATTATTATTTCATCCATAAGGAAACTTAACTATGAACAAAACAAGCAATCCGTTGCAAAGTTTGAATTTGGAAAACTTATTGATCTAGATTGCATCCATTCTTTTCAAAATCCCTATTATTCTCACTTCTAATATTAGAAGGAAGGTCAATAAACTTACAGATAGATTGGCCAACAAAATATGTCCATGCTCAATTTCCTTGCTTTGTAGTTCATGGGTGGTCCTGCTTAATTCTAAATTCAAAACAAATTGTAGTAAGCTCATGACTAAATACATTTACTCCTTGTATCGGGTGAATAAAGATAAGGGCATGAGGGAGGGTGGTGTGCACACTGCCACCTCACTCAATGAGTAAGGTCATCATCACTTGTCATATGAGTTCAATGTGTTAAATGGATTTTCATCCTAGTTGTCTCCATAATGACGTATCACTTCAATTTAACTATGTTCGCAATGGTTTGCGTCAAGAATTGGTTCATTGCATGTTTTAGATTGATATTATGTTGTTGCACAATTACTCTCATCATGTGGAGGGAGATATCGAGACTATAATCCTATTTTCTCATTATGACAAGGTCTCGACCAAGCATAGAGCTATCATCAAGGCTTAGTTTGGGAAATTTCCCTCTGATTGAGTAGTATTGTTGCATGATTTGTGCATGGAATCTTGTTCTGTTGTGTGAACAATCTAGGTTTTTCCATTGGAGTTAGACCCTAGCCTCCCCCAAGGCACAAGTGTTGTAACACTGGCCAAAGATCCTTTCTACCCCTGTAACTCATAGCAATGGTGCACCAATGTGTTTGCTATCAAAGAGAAGGTGGAGGTTGTGGCTCCTTTGGATGTTTGAGAGCCTACTTGTGAGAAGAATCATCTGCTGGAGCTTACAATGGACATACTCCAACAACCATAACGGATGAGCTTTAGGACTTGGAGGATGATGTGGTGGGG
>APFE030372547.1:0-10613 GCA_000404065.3 Pinus taeda
CCGGAATACTAGGTCTAGGGAAGTTACTTCTACCCATAGTCATATATTTTGTATAACAACTTGCTTAACACATAAAAGCATATAATATTTTCATTTGAAATATAGTCTAGAAAAAGGATTATGCAAGTGTGTATTGCTCATAATCATTCAAAATAGGTGCAAGAGCTCATGGAGTGTTACAATGTCACAAAACATGTTAAGGACCAAAGACATCTAAACATTCCAAAGACAGAATGGGAACGCATTGTATTTGGGTCTGAGCTAGGAATGGAGGAGTAAACTAAGTTTATCAAAATGAATAAAGTAAATATTTGTAGTGAGGGGAATCCAAATATGGATTTGATAGTCAGGAACAACTTGGATGACAAGATGGTAGAGAAGATAGTTTATTTACTAAGGGAATATCAAGATTTGTTCCCCAATACTTTTGCTGAGATGAAAGGCATCACGGGCCATTTGGGGTAGATGTGTATTCCTCTTAAGCTAGATATGAGACTCGGTAAATAGATACCATATAAGCATATTATGTTATATAAGAAGAAATTAAATAAGAAACTTGACATATTTATTAAATCTAGGATTATTGAGCTGGTGGATGAGTCAGAATGGATAAGCCCCATGGTTATTGAGAACAAGAAAAAAGGAGAGATCAAAATCTATGTCAACTTAAGAAAACTCAATGATGCCTATTGGGGGGTCAAGAAACCCACTCTTTTATGATGGGTTCTCATGGTATCATCATATCCAAGTTATTAAAGAAGACTAGAAAAATACTACATTTGCGACATAATGGAGTTGCCTTCAGTACAGTAGCGTACTGCCCTTTGGCTTGAAGAAAACACCTGTGATTGCTTTTAGAATTATTTATGTAGCATTTAAGGAGTTTATTCATAAGTTTCTAGACATCTACCTAGATGACTGGATAGTGTTCAACATAGTCTAGAATCGCATAGAGGTATTACGATTGATGCTAGGTAGGTGTCGGTAGTTGTGTACTACCTTTAACCTCAAATCATTTTTTGTTCCCCGTTTGGTATCTTGTTGGGCCACATTATATGAAATAAAGGATTATTGATGGGCCCCGCCAAGATCACAATTACAGCAGATCTACTACTACCTACTTCAAATCGACAACTATGGGCTATTTTGGGTCATACTCATTACTATTGGAAGTTATTAAAGGGGCATGCTCAAATAAATTCCACCATGGAGTGCCCGATGAAGAAAGAAGTAACTTTTAAATGGATAGAGGAATGTTAGTATTCCCTAGATATATTAAAGGAGAATATGGCTAGTGTACCTATTTGGATCCTACCTAACTAGAGAAATGAGTTTCATGAGCACATAGATTCTTTGTTTTTCGCTCTAGGAGTTGTGCCATCACAACTAGAGGATGGATATTTCAACCACTTGATTCCATATGCAAGTAGAAATCTATCCACAGTCGAGAAGAATTACACCACTACTAATCACAAAGGATTTATCATGGTCTATGATTTGTAAAAGTGTCAACATTACCGCTTGGAAACTAAATTTAAATGGTACATGAATCATTTAGTGTTACAATGCCTAGTGGACAAGCCTTTGTTGGGAGGATGCATACGTATATGGTTGTTGTTATTCCAAGATTTTTATTTTGCAGTGGTTGTCAAATATGGGGGGTTGAATGGAGGCCTGGACCATATATCTAGAATTGGTACAAGAGAAGAGGCTTAGAGTTTTGAATAAAAATTACCATATGCACAATTGTACAATGTTACAATGGCTGACAACTACTTTGCATAGTTTTGTCAATGGAATAGAGTGTCACATAGAAGAACTAATTAGTTTTCAATGATGTAAACTATCCACTGATTGTTGGATGGTTATTCAAATTAGGGGTTGAGAGAGGTGTGTACTACAACATGAGAACTCGATGATCCTTACTTAGGTGCATGGAGGAGTCGTGGGAGGATACTATGCAAGGAAAGCTACAACAAAAAATAATTTGTGCACAGGTCTATAGTCGTTGATGTTACATATAGATGCATAGGAGTTTCACAGGAGCTATGACATTTATTAGTGGGTCGAAAAACCATCAACGATGGATGAAATTCCTTTACATCCTCAAATTACATTAAACATTTTGAAAAAATAGCCATAGAATTTGTCAGTCGCATCAACCCACCTACTAAAATATCGGGCGCAAGATATATCATCACTACTATGGATTATTTCACTAGATGAGTTGTAGTAGCGCATATGAAGGATGTAGTGCTAAAATTGTCATGCAATTTCCATTTGAGAATGTTGTCATTGGATTTGGTTGTCTTGGAATCCTAATGAGTGACTATGGGACACATTTTCTAAATAGGAATATTGAAGCATTAACATAGGAATTTAAAAACTACCACTGGAAGAGTATGTCTTAGCATCCTTAGCCCAATAGTACAATAGAAGCTTTCAACAAGATTCTAGAGAATGCACTCACTAAGGTATACAATGCAAATGAAGATGATTAGTAACTCTAAAATTGAAATTTGCATAAACGTATAAAGGGCTAGACCAAAAATACAAAAAATACAATTTTTTTTTAAATATAAAAAAATATTTATTTTATATTTAAAAAACATAAATAAATAATATTTATGGAAACCTTTGTTGAAGTATGTTGGAACCTTAATCATTATAATTCTTTAAGTATAATTGAAAATTTCATCAAACTTTCTCATATATACTTACTCTATAATATATCTCTATAGTTCTGATATAATATGAATTATTCTTAAATCCAATTTTCATTTAATATTTATGATACCTTTTATTGCTAATATTTTTAACGGAATGTTTAGATATTCATGAAAAAAAATGTTAATGTGATTTGAATGATTATATAAATAGAATATATATATATATATTATAATATATATATATTATATAATAAATTAATATAGTAAATAAATATTAATTTAATAAAAAGTGATAAAAAATAATTGTGTTTAAATACATTGATTTTATGTTATTTCTATAATGTATGGTTGATTAAGATGTAATCAATTTTTAAATATGATTTTATATATTACATGGTAATGATTTTATTATTGAATTTGTTTCAGGAAGAAAGATATTTTTTATGGTTGAAAGATTTGATTATAAATAATAAATTTAAATACAATTTTGTGTGCATGATTTGAGTGTATTTTGTTATTACTTCTCTTAGTATTATTTATTCTTAATAACCACCATCCAAAACATGGTTAATGGTTATGAGTTGATGTAAGAATTGAATATGAAAATGTTATTTCATATAGATCAAAATTTAGGAATTTAGGTTGATAATGCATTTCAATCTTAAAATATGGATCTAGCACAGGTTGTCAATGCTTAGATAGTGGAGGGAGATGAAGGGAGTGCCCTAGATATTTAAATTTAAAAATTTATGGCCCAATGGAGGAAGAGGGAGAGTGCCCTTGTGGATATGTACAATAGCTTGGACATCTTAGAGGCAACATGCAATGTGTTTGAGGTGATGTATCATGGATTGTTATGACTGCAAGGTATTCACACTATAATTGGTCAAGTAGTAGGGAGAAAAATGATTGGACAGGGTAAGTGCATTCCCATGGACCCCTAAAAGTAATACCAATAATAAAAAGAAAAAGAAAAAAGAGAAGAAAAATTTTGTAATTGAATTGATTTCTTTTTTAAACAAAAGTAAATGGGTCTCTTTTTAATAGGATTGATTTATTTCTTAAACACATGTACATAGGTATATTAGTGTAATGTTTGGTTAGACATGTGTTATATAGAGTTTACATGTAGATGTAGGTAATTAGGGGATGTCCTAAGTTATCCCAAAAAGTTTAAGAGGAAAATGTTACCTTAACCATAAGTCTATAAAGAAATCATTGTGTTTAACTTGTGAAATGTTAAGTTAATATGTTAATGTTGACTCACTAAACAAGTTAGTGTGTTTACATAAGTAATGAGAGGATGTAAGAAGGAAATGTTACTTTAACCTTAAATTTGTAATTGAATCATTGTTTTTACTTTGTTACACAATGATTTTGTAACAATCATTACTTAAAGAGTTAAAGTAAAAACAATGAAAATTTTATGACATTTTAAAAAGTATTTTGTAACTTTTATTTAAGTGTTCACTAAAAGCATTTACTAAACTGTTACAAACCCTTAACCCTCAACCCTAAATCCTAAATCCTAAAACCCAAACCCTCAACCTTAAAACCTATGTATTTTACAACATCTTAAAAAGTTTTTTGTAACTCTTATTTAAGTTTTTATTGAAAGCATTTAATATAGTGTTATAAAAACTAAACTCTAAACCCTAAAACGCAAACAATAAATCCTAAACACTAAACCCTAAACTCTAAACCCTAAGTATTTTCAAAATCTTAAAAAGTGTTATGTAACATTTATTTAAGTGTTTCTTAAAAGCAATTATTAATGTTTCATAAACACTAAATCCTAAAATATAAACTCTAAACCCTAAATTCCATTCACTAAACCCTAAGCATTTTATAAGAGTTTAATAACATTTTGTAACTTTTATTTAAGCTTTTAGTGAAATCATTTAAAAAGTGCTCACATAAATATAATCTGTTTTATATTTATTATAAAACAATAATAAATATAAGTTATTATTGTTTTTAGGTAAAGGTAATAACTTATTTAGAGATTGAAGGTTAATATACTTACCTAACATTTCACAAAATAAAAACAATGATTCACTTACAAAGTTATAACCCAATAACCGAGATCTGACCGAGATCTTTATTGGAAGTCATCAAAGCATTCTATGAAACCCTAGATTCCAGTCGCTCGTGGATCTTGGATGGAGAGTAAATTTACTCTAGAATATCGTTGGGAAGGAGTTTACCCATCAACAGAAGCGGATACAAATTTAGGACACACATCCCTGGGAATGCTTTACCATCCTTTCACCTGTGTGTAACTTTATCTTCCAAGATCGATATATTTTGATTCTCGATCGACTTATTCACAGAGATGCAACAACTTTGGCATCCACATATTTCTGGAATTTCAGTAAATGCAATATTTGAATTATGTTTTAGATGGTAGAAATAAATTAACATCATAAAATACATAAAATTATAAAATTATAAGTGACAATTTTTATTTGGATTAAAAAAATTTTATAAATTTTTTCAAAATATACTGGAAATTAATCGTTTAGATACCCGTGTTCATTTCATTGAAAAAATTTGACTGCTGAGTTTGAATTTCCATTTCCAAATCGCGCGCGACAAGATTTGAATGCCGGAAAATTTCCGAAGAATCCATGGGCTGTATGAACACATAGCCTTTTTAATATAATTGTACGTTAATATTTGCCAGAAATATCAGGGATGTAGAGGTACGGGGTGATTTATTAAAGGATGAATAGCATTGGAAATATTGGTTGTCACCAACCAAGTTTAGTGGATCGTTGATGGATTGAGTAGAGATCACATATTTTAAAAGTGGATTCTTTTTTCTCGGAGAACAAGTCCATGGATTGACATAAAGATGACTATTATTTTTTTTGGTTAAGTATTGGATGACTCTTAATTTTTTATTAAGTATTTTGATGTGAGACTGTAGCATGAAATTTAAATGTGTTTGTTTTTTTAAAGTGTTTAAAATTTTAATTTTTAAAAAAAACATATTTAAATTTTTTTATTTATATAACTTGGTATTTACATTTGAAATTTACAATATATATTGTAAAATAAATTTTTATTTTTTTAATATGAAAAGTATGGATTAATAGGAAAAATGTAAGAGTATAAAAATATTTTAGTTAAAAAGTAAAGATACTATTTTTAAATTATTAAGAAAATCAGAATTATTCTATAAATTATTAACAAATTATTTCAAATATATAGTTTTTTTAATAATTTATTTTTATAAAGATCTATTATTTTAAATAGATAAAGTGGTATGTTCTACTTAAATATTAATATTATTAGTAAATCTAGCCTTCAAGCTTCAAATGCACTAGTATGTAAGTGGATAGTTACAAATTACGGTAAACATACTTTCTCGTGAGTGATGTTTCTTTAAATGCTTAGGTTAAAACCATATTAACTTCAAAATTTTAATGTTCAATTTTCTAAATTATCTTATTTAAGATACTTCATGCTTTAAACTAACAAGAGCCACATGGTGGTATGTTATTGTTTTTAGCATAAATGAGTATTGTGCATGTAGGGTTTAGTTTGTTTAGTTGGAATGATATGTTTATTTGTTTAACAAAGAAAACAAAAAAACATCTCATAATACCATAAACAAGAATAACAATAAAATTGCAAAATATTAACAATAGTAAGAAAAACATCCCTATAAATAGTTAACACTACAAACACAAAAAATAGAAAAGAGTGATTTCATATGTCGTACAAGATATTATGCATAGTCAAGCTTTTCAAGGTCAATTCATTGAGTTTTGAAAAAAATAATTAAAGCTTAAATTCACCAAGAAACATAAATATATTTATTTAACTTTAAAACTAATGTTATGCAAGCCACTTATTGTCACCACGATGTTGAGTTAAGATTGAGTTGAGATCTCACCTCATGTTGGTAATAGTTTTTCACTGCATATAGTTAGAATTTACTTACGTTGGATTCTTTGTACAATATGTTCCAAAAATCCAAATTACCCCCTGTAAGGAGAATTTTGTAAACAATTATTTTAATGTGTGGCATGTATCGTATGCTTGTTTGGCCAAGGATAGGTGTCAAGTGATGACAATGAATGCATAGAAATAGAAAATGTGAGTTGTTTTGCAAGAAACAAAGAATATGTTGAATTGTAAAATTCTTTTCACTAAAATCATGATATGTATTTATCTTAATTTGAGTAAAAGTGTTTAGACTAAAATGATTATCTAAATTACAAGCTAAATCACTTTTTGTATTATAAAAATATTTTTTTATTTGTACACTTTGTTTTAATGGTGATTAGGTGTATTTAGAAAAAATAAATTAAAAACTCCTCTTGTTAGAAAGATTGGAAATAAAAAAGCCCAATCAAAGTAGATGTTTAAAAAAATGATTGATTTTACAAATTTTCTAATGGTTAATTGTATAATTATTTATTACAAGTACATATCATAAAAAAAAAAAGAATTAAAATTGAAGATGCATGAGAAACAATAATGAAAATTAGAAAAAATATGTACCATGTTAGATATTTAAAATAAAATGAATGAAATATTTATTGAACAAGAAGTCATTCAGTAAGAAGTCTTATCCCACTGCAACTCTATTATCTTATTCTAGTTTTTTTCTGGATGCTCTAGAATTGAAGAATTCAAACAAATTTGTTCTCATCGAGCAATTGTTTTCACCTGCTCAATAGATGGAATCCATGTACTTATGAGAAAGGACAATGTAGTTTCATTTTTTAATTCCACCCAAAAACTAAGCTATAAATTTATACAAAAATTATTCAATATGGCTAAGCAATTTTGATTTTGATTTAAAAGCTTAAGAAATATGCCCGAAGCAAACAAAATAATGCTTAAGCTTATATTGATAAACAATTTTATGAACCATTTCCATTCTAACAAGCAATTTTGACTGTCTTACACATTTCTCAATAAGAAAAGTACATTTTTTTTTTCAATAAAATGAGGCAATTTTTTATTTCAATTGGAAAATTGTAAAATATGCAAAGAGGCAAAATAGAGCTATTGAATAAACCAAAAATATATAAAATGATATTTATATTGATAAAAAAATTTAACCTTTCTTCCATTGTAAATAAGCATAATCAATAGAAAAAATGACTTCAAATAAACATGATGAACTATTCTTAAAAACCATAAAATAAAATTTGACACAAAATGAATATAAACTATACTAATTATTATTTCCACCATGGGAATGTTCTACCAATGATCAAGATGGAAGGGAAACTATTAGAAAACATCACCAAAAGTCATTAGAGATAGGAAACATAAAAGAGTGATATCCAAATATAAATCGCCATTAACATTTCTAAGTAATACTATGATTTCACCCAACCACATAGTCGTCTAGTTAATCAAATAGGCCGTGTGAACCATTTGATTTCAGAAAGTAGTATGGAAAATAATACTGTGGTTCCAAGTTGCAACACCCAGTAATTCATAAAATAGATAATTGCGGTCCTCATTAGAGTATGAACAATAGTACATCGATAACTAGTAAAGACGAGCAAAAGTTGTCGTTTAACACTTACCTTCTTCAACTCATAAGTGAAGTACAAAAAGGTCGGATCAGTAACTCTTTCCGTGCAGGGTTGGTAACTCTTTCCGTGCAGGGTTGGAATTTCAAAAAGACCAACCTGTTTTAAGGAATTTCCAACCTGTTGAAATTACGGTTTCGTAATTTTTTAATGTGTATTTGAAGGACAAATCACCCGTGTATTTGAAGGAATTTCCAACCTGTTGAAATTACGGTTTCGTAATTTTTTCACGTGTATTTGAAGGACAAATCACCCGTGTATTTGAAGGACAAATCACCCCTGATGAGCCATTTGCCCATCAAATTCGAACCTTGCTTCCGTGTAACATGCAAAAACCATGTCATCATCATGCATTCTCTCTCCACCGACAAAACTGTTAAAATACTTTTCTGACCGCTCAAAACTCATAAGCTAAATAATAGTAGCAATAAGTAATAGTTGATTGATAGAAAAAAGGCAACTTAACACTTTTCTGACAACTAAACAAAGTAGTGATAACATATGCATCGAGCATTAATGTTAATGTAAGAAGAATGCAAGATAGACAACATGAATGACAAAGATAAAATAAGAAGAATGCAAGATAGACCACAAAGGAACAAAACATTTGTTCCATGCTATGAATTCAACGTAAGATAACTAGAGAACACTTTGCACAATTATGAAACAAAAACAAAAAACACAATAATGCAATTAGAGTGCGCATAATCCAGAAAAAAAGAAACTAGACTCTTAATACTTACAATTGGAGGTTGCTCAAGTTAGAAACAAACCATTTGGTAGTGGCTTCCACGTTTTTATTAAATTCAGGCTGGCGTTCCTTTAGCAATTTGATGGCAAGATTCTTGTTGTATCGTTAATAAATTCCAGAAAGATATCAGAAACCTATACACAAACATAACACATGCCCACAAACTGTCCTTACAAGTTGTTTAGTAAGAATTTTCTACTACAATGAATCCAATATTGCAGAAGAATACATTAAGATTGTAAATGATTAGCTTAGTTGAAATAAATTGAAAAACTAAATTCCTTACTAAGATTGAATACTAGAAATATGAAGTCGCTTCAGATATATGTCGGTTTTCTCAATTTCATCTTCCAGTGAGATTTCTTGTTTCTAATTAAAATTCAGGCTTAGAACAAATATAAAAATTAAATAACTTTTCTTGGCTTGCAGAGGGATTTCTAGCATTAAGACCAGAGCACAATCAAATCTTCTATGAATATTGCATATAGATTTGAGTAATGTCAAGCCAGAAATTGAGAAAAATAAGCACTCCATGTTGGATTCAGGAATACCCTTATCCATTTGCAATTTTGCACAGTTCATAATTGTTGAGATTAGAATTCAGGAATACCCTTATCCATTTGCAATTTTGCACAGTTCATAATTGTTGAGATTAGAACTATCAATTTCAAGCCCATTGATACAAAGGATTGGAACAGCAATTACATTTTTTTTGTTAGCCAATTTTTCATTGAACATAGTTTTAAGTTTCATTCATTGACCTAAAATCGACAAATTTTTTGTTCTTTGTTTCACTTGCTAGTCAAGGTACTCAAAATTGACATATTGTAGAGTATATTTATGGTCCGAGAAAAATAGGTTAACGACAAATTTACTAAAGAAATTGATTAAAAACTAAAAGAAGAGAAGCATGTTTTATGATGATGCAAACATGAACATGAACATATTGAATGAAATCAAGTTATTCTAAACTAACAACATGAATTTTCTGTCTTTTATCCCAAAATAATAACAATGGTTAGTGTTACAAATGACAGTTGATAACATGGAAAGTAACATTATTTATTTTTATTTGGTAGACAGTAATTAAGGGATGTTTTAGAAGCTATGAATTATGCTAACTCAATGAAGTGAAGTTATGAAATATATCTTTAATTCACTGTTTTCACTGCCTAGTGAAGGTAATCACGGTTTAGTCAAGGTAATCAGAATAGATAGAGGACACTTACAGATCCTGAAAGTATGCTAGGAACAAATTAACCCAAGCAAGTCATTGAAAACTAGAAAAATATCAAGCATGGTGCATGATAATGGAGTCATTCTCATGAAAAAACCAACAAGAACATATTGAACGACTTTAAACTAGTGCCAACTACCAGTATGAATTTCAGTATTTTGGCCTAACATGATAACAATGGTTAATGTTTCAAAGAAAAGTTGATGGAATTATAAGTAATATCATTAACCTGGCAGACAATGATTAAGGAATGTTTTATGCATCCACTCTTGAAACCTAGCCACACAAGACACCTGGAGATCTATCCCACGGAGAAGGAGTTAAACTGGCACTCTAACAAATCCAAGAGCATGGAAACCCAAAATAACAGATCTCTGAAATAGAGAAGAGGC
>APFE030372560.1:8391-19310 GCA_000404065.3 Pinus taeda
AACTGACGATATAATGTTCCATCTGCCTCTTTTGATCCATCTTCTTTGTACAACTTTGCATTCTGTTCTAAGGGAGTTGACATAGCTTTGCAATCTGTCATATTGAACTTTTTAAGAATCTCCTTTGTATATTTGCTTTGAGTGATCAAAGTTTTACCAGGTTCTCTCCATACCTCAATTCCTAAACAGTAATGCATTTCACCCAAATCTTTCATTTCAAATTCCTGTGACAACTGAACTTTAATTTCTTCAATTAACTTGTGAGCACTGCCTGTTATAATGAGATCATCCACATACAAAGATATTAAAGCAACATTTCCTTTTTCATCTTTCTTAACATACAAGTTAGGATCATTTTGCTTTTCACAAATCCATTCTGAAGAAAGAAGGTATCAATCTTTACATACCATGATCTTGGTGCCTGTTTCAAACCATACAATGCCTTTCTTAACCTGCAAACTAGATGCTCCTGTCCCTGTTTGACAAACCCTTCAAGTTGAACCAAATAAACTTCTTCCTTTAAATCACCATTTAGAAAAGCAGATTTGACATCCAATTGATGTATATTCCAATTATGTTTTGTGGCTAAGGCAATCAGTAATCTAATTGTATTCAACTTAGCTACTGGTGCAAAAGTGTCTTCATAATCAATTCCCTCCTTTTGAGCATATCCTTTTGCTACTAATCTTGCCTTAAATTTATCAATTGTACCATCTGCTTTAAATTTCGTTTTGTACAACCATTTGCTTCCAATTGGAACTTTATTTTCAGGAAGTTCCACTAATTCCCATGTTTGATTTTTCATAAGAGAAGCATACTCATCATTCATAGCATTAATCCATGGTTCATGTTGTTTAGCCTGCTCATAATCAATTGGTTCTTCAACATTCATTATATTAGACATTAAGGCATAGTCTCTATACCTTGCAGGAAGCTGAGTCTGTCGAGACGACCTTCTTGGTGCTTCAATGCCTGTGGGTGTTCCATCCATGATTCGTCGGCTTTGAGGTGAATCACCCCCTTGTGATGACTCACTGTTGCTAGATGTGCTCGTACTCCTGCTATCATCCTGATCATGTACCTGTACCTGGACCTGTTCCTGTTCCTGCTTAATCAAAGTATCAAGCTTGATATGTGCATCATTAGAAATATGCCATGTATCATTCTTTGTATTACTTTTATCAGTCTGCTCATGAAACAATACATCACGACTTGCAAATAGTTTATGGGAACTTGGATCAAACAATTTATAGGCTTTCTGATCCGTACAATATCCAATGAAAATACACTTGATGGACCTTGCATCAGTTTTTCTTGTTAGCTTTTAGAATATGAGCAAAGCAGTACACTCAAGACTTTGAAATGGATCACATTCAGGTTTATTAACATGAAGAACCTCAAAAGGAGTTTGAAAACTAAATTGCTTAGTGGGACATCCGATTCTTTCAGATAAACAGCAGTGTTTTTAAATTGGGGGCTTTCGGGGCCCAGAAACCATTAGAAATGTTCTTACCTTGCAGCATACTACGAGCAGATTCCACCAAGGTTTTATTCCATCGCTTAGCAACACCATTTTGCTGAGGGGTATGTGGCACTGTGAACTGTTGTTGAATTCCATTAGATTTACAATAGGTGTTAAATGCTTTTGATTTATATTCACCCCCTTGATCAAATCTGAGTATTTTAATGCACTTTCCTGTTTGTTTTTCAACCATATTTCGAAACTCTTTAAAATACTCAAATATGTCACTTTTCATTCTAATGAAATAGACCCAGGTATACCTAGATCTATCATCAATAAAAATAACAAAGTATGAAGCACCATCAAGAGACCTAGTTTGCGTAGGTCCACATACATCAGTGTGAATTAATTCAAGTATATCATACTTTCGTTTCTCAGTATGAACAGGAAACTCTTCTCTATGCTGCTTACCAAGTGCACAAGCTTCACATGGTAAATGTTCACACTTCATAACAGGAAGACCTTCAACCATTGATTTCCTTTGTAACAACGATAAATCATTGTAATTTAGGTGCCCATACCTGTGATGCCATAATTCTGCTGTCGATGTCTCTTGGGATGTCAGTGCAACATGGCACTTCACTGTCACATCCAATCTGTATAATCCTCCAACCCTGGTACCTGTAGAAACAACCCTGTAGTGGTCCTGAACATCTTTCACTATACACCCCACTTTACCAAATTCTACTTTTAAATGATTATCAGTGATAGTGGAAACAGATAGCAAATTCTTTTTGAGAGCAGGTACATACATCACATTATGAATCTTTCGCATTTGTCCATTAGGTAAGTACACATTTGTTATGCCATAGCCTTGAACTTTAAGTGACCTGTCATCTCCTAGGTAAATGTGTGTACCATTAGATTTCTGAAAATATTTATCATACCATTCTTTATTACAAGTCATGTGTGCCGATGCACCAGAATCTATAAACCAAGCATTCTCATCATCAGTTTCAGCAGACAATGCAGCATGAGAAAGAAATAACTTAAGATTTTTAAATCCATCATTCACTGAGGTGTCTCTGTTTATGTAATTTCCATTATGCCTGCTATGTCTTTGATTTGATTCATTATTCTTTCTCCTATAGCAATCTTTAGCCAGATGTCCAGGTTTTCCACAATAATCACATTCAATGTTCCTTTTAACATAAGAAGCAGGAGGTGCCATACCTTTTTGCTTTGCTTGAAAACAGCCTTTGTTCCTCTCCCATGGTCTCCCTCGAAATGGTCTTTTGCCTCTTGCAGTCAAAGCGAAATCAGAACCATTTGACTCCAGCTCAAAAATTTTCATGCGCTCTTCTTCTTGAAGAAGAATTCCAGCCAATTCTTCAAATGTAGGAGGTGTCAGTCTAGCTGAGAGAGCTGAAATAAAGACTTTATAGTCAGGGACTAACCCCTTTAAAGCAACATTTACCAAGTCTGTACTAGAAACCTTTTCACCAATATCACCAAGCTTATCACTAAAGTCTTTAATTCGGGAAACAAAGTTGCTAATGCTTTCATTGGCATCCATTTTGATAGATAGCAGCTTTTTTTTTTAAATAAAATACGGTTTGCATTAGTAGTTTCATACAAACCTTTGAGGGTGTCCCATGTCGCCTTTGAAGTTTTACAGTCCCGAATGTGAGGAATAATATTGTCCTTCACTGACATGCGTAGCAGCACCCTTGCTTTCATTTCACGCTTCTCCCAATCTTGAGTGGCAGTAGGAGGTTGAGGCTTGGTCTCATCACCTTTGACAATCGTCTAGAGATTGTATGCCTCCAGTACTGTTATGAGCTTAAATTTCCAATTGACATAATTTTCGCCAGCAAGTTTTGTAGACTCATTTAAATATGAATCTGCAAGAGGATTAGCCATTTCTCCACCAATGACCAAATTCAAAAAAAAAACCACAAGCTTCTTAAGGTACAGGAAAGCTGGTTAATAAATAAAACTCTGCAAATTACAATAATACCGCAGGCCTCACTGCCTGAGAAATGCTTCCATTTGGCCAGAAGAAGTCATTTCCGCCTAAGGAACCAGAATACCAAAGACAATAGCTGTCTAGCGTCAAGGGTCAAGAAGCGGAGATTTAAAGATCTAAATCCATCGCTAAAGCCAAGAGTCCAAGCAAGAACAGGAATTATAACAAAAAACTCTGCGTATCTTTTAACCTTAAGAAGAAAAAAAATATGACCACGGCAGTATACTAGCTCTGTGAAAATCGGCGGATAAAAACAAAATGAAAAGTGTTCTGTAGGTAAAGTACCGTACATGACAAGGCCTGGCTGGGACAAGAGTGCCTTGAAAACCAGACAAAATGACGCCTAGCACAGCGAAAACGGCGGAAGCTTGCAATCAAATTGGCTTCGGGAGAGATGTCTGACCTGCCTTGTCACTGCGCTCACTCTAATCGCAGAGTCACTCACTCCGCGCGAAGAGGAGAGAGGCGAAGACAAAAGAGCTCTGATACCAAAATAAAACAAATACACAGACAAATGCACAGGCAGAAACACCAGCAAACGTGAGACAGAACTCACACAACTTCATTAATCTATTTGCTCAATTACGTCACACTTATATAGGAAACTCACTCACCTAAACTTCCTGAACATGTGCAACCAATTCCTAACCACTCACAACTAATTTTGTTCAACCACTCACAACTAATTCTCTTCAACTAATCACAACTAATTATGTTCAACTAATTCTATTTCTGCATTATTCTCACATATAAATCGTCAGACTAAAGTAGAAGAAAAAAAAAAAAAAGATAAAGGCAACCACAGCAATTACGGAAATTATTGAAGTTTTTGCACAAGTGGAAGAGAATAGGAAAGAAAATGAAGAAGATGTTTTTTTATTTTTGAGATGTTGAAAAAATGTTCAAACTAGTTACAGTACAAGTGGATGGAGAAAAAGAATAAGATAAAGAAGATAAAGGAAATATTGAAGGAAAAGACCAAAGTAATATTGGAGGTGAAGAATAAAAAAATTATGGAAGATATAGTTTGTCACAAAAGGAAAAAAAAAACTTGTACAACATAAAGCTAGAACAAGCTACTATAGTATGTAAAAATAAAACATTTATTTTTAAGTAATATGAAATGCTATATACTTAACTGAGATAGAGACCAATAGGTGGTAGTGGTCATAATTAAAAGGAAATATTAAAATGTATTAATTACTCTCCATTTCATAAAATTAACATATAATTTACATATAAAAATTTTTACATGTCTGCAAGAGCTAAATTAGTAACACTATTATTAAAATATGAAATATCCTTATAGGGAATATCTATACAATTTTCTTACTAATTATCTTTCAATTCTCAAACACCTCATTTAATTTAAATTTCTAAATTAAATTTCTATCTATGTTGTGTAGTATCCTCTCTGTTATTTGTAAATTTAGGTTCCGTTTAGTATCGTCTATGTTATCTGTAAATTTAGGTTATGTATAGTATCGTCTGTGTGATTTGCAAATTTACGTTCTGTTCCCTCCTCTATCCATCCTTTTTTTCCGCGAATTAGATTTTTCATTATGAACAATGGCCAAAGGAAGGCAGTATTACTATTTCCCAACTCCTCCATGCTTAACATCATGATCACGTAGATGATCACATGGAGGTACTTACAAGACAATGGTATAATATCGAACAGTGATGAACTCAAAGATTTAACGTACTTCGGTGGCGGTTTTTTTTTTATCAGTATGGCCTTCGAGGCAAAAAATTGTCACGCGCCCGAACTTATGAATCACCGACCAGCATCGTAACGGGAGACGACAAATTTCCCCGGATTCATGAATCTTCCTGCTGGCAAGGTTTACGAAGCAAGGGTGTACTTAGATTCCACGACACACCAAATTATTGATAACTGGCATTCACCCACATTTTTTCGTTGAGGTTTTCCACTTTTGATCAACCAGATGAGTACGCACATAGCACTAAACCATCCATCGATCATACATAGACAACTTTCTTACAATGTATTTCACTACCAGGGTCGGATGTTCCTTTGTGTGCATTTGTATTTTAATTTGGGAAAGTTTCTTTAGAAAAGCTAAAAGGTTGAATAATTGTACTTATGAATAGGTGAGACATTGTAATTATTTGGAGTACTATTTATACTAATATAATTTAGAGGGATATGAGAAGAGTTAATCCAATATAAGTTTATAAAGTAATTTTGATTTTTAAATGTTGGATTTAAGTGTGTAATTTCTCAGCATCACGGTGTTTACTATTAAATATGAAAGTACAATGGTTTTGCGATTTATAGATTTAAATTAGTTTATTAATTTGATTTTCTAAATTGTTAAAATTATAAATAACAAATACTTCACATTTTTTTTTATGTCAACACTAATCATATATTTACATTCAAACATTTTTAAACAATTGTTAAATACCAATTAATTATGTTCTGCCACCTACCAATTAATTAATTAGGTGGAATTACTTTATTTACATCTAAACAATAACAAGCCTAACAAAATTCTATTTTTAGTATTTTCTAGCCCATGCAATGCCAATTTTATCACTATTGAAGATGGTAATGTGGAGTTATCCAATTCACATCTAAGCAATAACAAGCTCAACAACATTCTATTTTTAGAATTTTCTAGCCCGTGCAATGTCATTTTTTATCACTATTGAACATGTTAAAAATTAGGTAACTAACCACTCACTTGGTATTCACTTGGTATTGATGGTGAATCTCTACTTTGAAATGCTTATATGGGTCTATATAACAACACAAAAGGATCATTGTACTTGTGACTTGGAAAGACACTTTATTTCTATATATTCCTAACACACAAAACTATTCACAATTTCCTACCAAATTTGAAATGATTCATAACTTTCTTACTTTCACCACTTTCACAACTTCGACCCACACACACAATAGTATATCTAATTTTTAAAATGTGGGTCATTGTGCATAAGATGCTAATAATATTTGGTGAGAGTAGGTTAAAGGGTGGTTGAAATAACCTCTACAAAGTTTGCTAGTATATATGGTGACAGGAGGCCACTAATAAACATGTAATTAAGGTTTAGTTTACCAAAGTTTGCTAGTATATATGGTGAGAGGAGGCCACTAATAAACATTTAATTAAGGTTTAGTCTACCTAATAAATGAAATGATGATGATGTTTTGATAATACAATTTATGGAAAGATTGTGATTTCATATTATTTAAAATGTATTTTGTTTTATTTCTTAAATTATTGCAACTCTCTTAAAAACTCCTAGGGAAAATGATCTTTCTTATTTGAATTTGATAATAAAATTTCTTTTTTACACCTAAATTATTCAACTCCCTGAAAAACCCTAGGAAACTTATAGTGGATAGGTTAAATAACTTAAAGTTATGATCATTAAAAATATGGATTTTAAACAATATTGACAAAATGAGAGTCGTTTCATCTATTAATTAGACTAAAAGTTTACCTAAATTTGTGACCTTATATAGGGTGTAATATGTAACAGATTGAGCATTCAAACACATTCCTTAAGCTGGTGCTTTGCAAATTAAACAACTTAAACAAATTAAACTTGTGATTCTTAAATATCTCAAATTCGAACAAAAATAACAAAATGCATAAAAAAAGAGCCATTTCATCTAAACCATTCTTATGTGGATTGTAGATTTCAAGAATATTTTGAAATGTGAACACAAAAGTGTGGTAAAAAAAATGGCCTCACTCTTCTCCATAAGATTTCCAAATACTCCTTGAATATGCAATCTACTTAAGCTCAATACATGACTTATTAATGTAAATAGGCGTAGGGATTTACTCACTAGTAGCAATTTTTCTCCAACAGCTCAATTAAGAATGGAATCAAACTCTATATATTATATAATAATTAATAACTATACTTAAATGTTAAAAAAAATCAACACATATAAACTTAACCCCATAATAATATATCGAAATATGTATCACCCCACAAGATTCAAAATTTTATCTTGAAAATCCAAATAAAAACCCCATAATATTACATCAAAATATGTATCACCCCACAAGATTCAAAATTTTATCTTGAAAATCCAAATAAAAAGTCATCCAAATAAAAAGTCAATTTTCAATAGATTTGAAATTGTTCAATTTTCATGTTTTGTGGGGAATTTAGGTTATAAATGTCTAGGCTACAGACTCATAGATCAAATCAAAATATATTGAATTATCAAACAAAATGTACATCACTCCATCTTTCACTTAAAATTTGATTTGAGATAATATATTCATCTGTTCTTATCATGGATGATTGCAATGTGATCAGATTATGATTGTATCCACATCAAAATGTGTTCCACAACTGCATATTCCGATTTTATGATTACAGTTGCCCCTTTCTTAACTAGGGTCATTTTTGATGCAATTTGGAGTGAACGACGCCCAACACTACAGGGGAGACGAACATCTCCGAGTTTATGAATCTGCTGGCATCCAAGGATTAAAAAGCAAGGGCGTTCCTGGATTTTGTGACACTTCAAGGACATGAAACATGAAACTAGTAAGTGCACCAATTGATGTGTAACGCCTTAAAATATTTGCGACGGGTGGGTGTCGGGCGCCCGGGCTCGCACGCACGCCGGGCAGGCGTGCACGACTACACGAAGGTAAGTTTTCACCAAATGCGATGATACATAAAACAACATGCAACGAAAGGCGGATACAACCGAACGATGTGCAAACGAATGACACACTTATGCGACTAAGTGTGGGAGGTTTATATGGTGTTGGAGGAGGCTTGCACGATGGCAACACCGACTTGTATTATTGGCGTTTGGGGTTGCATTATGGCGGATTTGGGAGTCGGCCAAGGGGCTGCCACCCACAACATAACCACACTTGGATGCCTATATACATGTAAGCATGGATCTCTTCAAAACATCATCGACAAACTCACATTCTTCGCAAAGGACAAGTAGAAGTGCGCACTTGGAAGGAGATGCGCACATCTCATGCGCACTAGCCTTGGTGACATGCACGCTTGTGTTGAGACTTGGCGATAAGTCGAAGGTTGTGCAGAGGTGGTTCTATTGTACGGTTTTAGTGCAGGTTTGGCAGGGGATTATAGGTGGCTCGTGTGAGCACCATTCCTTGTACAAGGGATGCATGAAACTATTGTAAGGTAAGATTGCCTATCTTTGTAAATTTGGCTAAGTGTTGGCTTGGACTTTGCCAAGCACACTTGTGCATTGTGTTATTGAAAACTGATAATATATACATTGTTGGGCAGACTGTTCGGGAGTTGCCCATCCCCTTTATATCGTGTGATTGTTGTTCTTTTATAATTGCTGTGGATAATGATTAAGTATGGGTGATCATTGATATAAAGGTTTATTGCATATTATACTTCGTTGCAAAAGATAAACTAAGTACACGGTTGTGAATTAGGCGTAGTCCGTGTGCACGAGTATTGTTAAAAAGAAAGTGTTCGATGGTGCCGCACCTCGCCGGCATGGTTGAAAGACCACCATAGGCTTGGGGGCATGACAATTGTTATCAGAGCTAGTGAAGCTCGTGACGAAGGCAGCTGTGGGGTGCACTTGTGAAAAAGTGACCGTGGTAACAGGTTCTTGCAGGGAAAGAGGTTGGTGAAACACTTCCTGGTAAGTGTGACATCAAGGACTTGGGTTGCAGGTGAAGCCGGTGCATGGTCGAGACTAGATTACAAAGAAGGAAGAGGCTATTATGATCCAGGTGGATGTTGGTGGCCACCCACCTATCCCATTTGGACCCCCACAATTGTCTCTTTCAGCATTTTCAGTTTCCTTAATTGTAGCACAACTTACTATTTTTAGCAGTTTTTCGGGTCCTGAACTTCCGGAGCCGTTTTGAGGCCCTAAACGACGTTTTTGGGGGAATCCGGGGGCAACGTGGGTCCATGCCATGGACTGATGTTGCCTGTTCCAACAATGATAGTGCTCGAATAGATCTTTCTAATGAGCTATTGTACGCGTCAAACAGATCGTATGCCAAAGTTACGACCCCGGGAATTGATGTACCAATTTACCCAAAACGGGGCCCACAATTTGGCGTTTCATCTTCTAGGGGTAGGTTTTGGAATGTGAAGGGTTTTCCATTGTTTCTCAACAATAAATAGGCCTTCGAGCCTCATTGTAACTCAGTTCGGAACAGTTCAGAGGCATGTAGCCGCCACATCTCTTCTCAGAGATAAGCTACCATCGCCCTAGCTGGTTTATTTCCATTTCTGGTTGTAAGCATATTTCGGTATTTTCCATAATGAAATGAAGCATTATTTCTGCTGCATCTTTGTGTATATGGTTATCTCTGTATTTTATTGTGTTCCTGTTTAAATCTGGATCAGTGGTATCAGAGCGGTTTGCTTTTTCTCAGTTTTTTTTTTGCATGTCCCCAACGAGGTCGGGATATAAGGAGTTAGGGCTTGAACTGGTCGAAACTTTCCAACACCAACCTCGCAAATCCCGACGGCCTCCCATGGCGGATGAGAAGAAAGACGAGGAGGCAGGAGATCCTATCAAAATCTTGCTCGAAGAAGCCCTCGAGCGGCAAAGGAACGCGATGATGGATAGCTTTGCGCAAATCCTTCAACGGCTACCCAGAGGTGACGCATCTGCTTCCAGCAGCTACTCTGGAAACGCCACACCATTTAAGGTACAAGTGAATTTTGAAATCCCCATCTTCAAGGGTACAATAGACGTAGATGCGGTAGATAAATGGTTAAATCTGCTAGAGGGTTATTTTTCTGTCCATGAATTTTCAAGTCGGGAAAAGATTGTTTTCGCTCTTCTCAAAGCAGCCCCCCACGTCAAGGACTGGTGGGAAACCTACTGCGAGCAGAAGGATGAAAGTACAGGCTCATTATTTCAGCCGCACCCACTTGGAATGACTTCCGGGATGCCATCAAGGAGCAGTACTACCCTGTCAAAAGCTATGAGGACAAATACATCAAATGGACCACGCTGCGGCAGGGACGAGATCAAGATGTGCCTGAGTTCACAAACATTTTTCACACCCTTCGCACACAGTTGGGTATCAAAGATTCTGAGCTGCATATGGTACTCAAATACCACTGTTTCCTGCACAAATACATTCAAGAAGAGATGGAGTTCTTGAACATCTCCTCACTCGGCACAGCATACCGATACACTGTCAAAATCGAGCAAAAGTTAAAACAGAAGAAGCGAGACTTTGGAGCTGCAAATCCGAAGCCCAAAGGACAAAGCCAAGGCGGGGTGACCCAAGACAACTTGTCGAAGCTGCAAGAAAAGAACAACACCACGAAGCCGAAGAAGGACATAGGAAAGTGGTGTGAGTTCCACAAGAGCCCCACTCACAACACAAGTGAGTGTCGGACCAAGCAGTCACTAGTGGCCGAGCTAAAGGCTTCCGAATCAGATACATGTTC
>APFE030372564.1:0-24361 GCA_000404065.3 Pinus taeda
CATTCCTTTGTTTGTCACTTGCAATTTCACCTGCAACGTTTCCCTCTTGTTCACTACACTGAACTCTTTCTTCTGCAATCTCCCTGTCATACTGTGGATTCTCCAACCAGTATTCTAACAATGCAATTTCTCTGTATCATCGCTGAAGCATATCATCATCACCTGCATTCATACATAAATTTTCACCAAGTTCAACATTTTCAACTGTTTCTTCACTTATCCCTGCTACAGACTGATTCACTTCTTCAGTATCCATAAGAATTTCCTCTTGTACTGTATCAGTTTTACAAGATTGCACTTCCTCCTCAGTACAGATACAACCTGTAATCACATCACAATTGTCAGCTATACAAAAACAAGAGTTTACATTATCTAGCTGATCTGGATCTACCCAATAACTCAAGAAATCATCAATGATAACCTCCTCTTCCAACTCGGCTGCTTTGAGTTCTTCCTGTTTCAAGTGTTCATCCACCATCTGCTTAAGTTTCTTCAGCTTCTCTTGTAACTGCATGCTTATCTGTAAATCTCTGTTCTGTTGTAGCCTCTTCCACTTCACTCTCTTCCTCATCAGTAAACCATGTCTCTGGTCCTTCACATCTTCCTACAACAACTTCATCAAAAGCTCAAGATGAGCTGCTCTCTCAGCTTTCTCTTTCTCATACTCTTCCTGAGTCAACTGCTGTCTTATACCATTCGCCTTGGTATATTTCTCCTTCTTTCTTATGTGGCCTCTTTCTTAACCTCTGCTTTCTCCTTTATGACTTTTAGTAGTCATCTCCTTCGCCATGAGTTGCTCCCCTATGAGTTGCATGAAGCCTCTGCCACATCAAACTCTTTTGCTACCACTTACCTCACCAATCCTTCCCTCCGGATCTGGTCTTTTGGTAATCATTATTCCTCTGCTGGAACCTTTTGAGCATCCTCCACTCCTCCTGTAGGCTTCTCTCATCTGCAACTTTATTCAACCTCTGTTGAATATTTAGGTTCTGCCACATTCACTTCTCCTTCCTCCCGCTAAGATTTCTTCACTATTCCTGTAAATCAATATTCATTAGTCCCAAAAATCATCACATGCAATTAACTTAACAAAACACTTGAACCTTCAAAAAAAGTTGTTCCTGCTTTGATACCACCTTATGCAGGGCTGGCAAGCCTGCAATAAATAGGATCTTTCTATACTCATGCATATAAAAGCATGCACCTCAAATAATTTCCCAATTCCACTTCAACACACAACAATTTTCAACACATGTGCGGAAGCTTATAATTTCACATTCTTGGCAAATTCATATTCTACCATTTACTGCAGAATTTTTTTTCCAACATATACTGTAACTTTATAACTCACAAATTTAAAGGAATTCGCACTTATGCCAATGCTCACAATTTATTTCAAACATAATTCAATCTGATGAGAATTCAAGCTAAGCAATCTGATGAGAAGTGTGTATCAATCACATGGATATGCACACAAAAATATGAGAATAATTAATTAAGAAATAAAATATTTACAAGAGAATTCATGGCCTCTCATTCTTCATTCTCACTCCTTCTCTCTCACTCTATTCTTATCAATGCCTTTGAGGCTACATAATTTATAAAACTTACCATGATCTAGAATCACTCAACTAAAATCTCTAAGACTCTACATGCAATGCATACATATGGCAAAAAGCATCTTGAGGCTTTATTCCATATTTTTCCCTGTTCTAAAATAGAAAAGCTTCCTTATCCCTTAATGATCCACATCCATTGCTTTTATGCCTAAAAGCTCTCCTAGTTTTATTTATTTATTTTGAGAATATCTAATTAATCACACTTAAAAGCCTAAATATTAAACTGAATTGGAATTTAGGAAACTAATTCCACAAATGCATGACCCCCTATGTCTATTATTTACAATAATTTCCCTTTGGGCTGAATGCTCCTGCATCATATACCCAGGATCTTCTAATACATCTCAAACTCATACATAACTTTCATTCAGACTTCCCAACTTCATCTAATAAACATCATTACATAGGATTTTTTATTTCTGAAATTTTAAAATCCTAATTGTGGAAAAATTATGTGCGCACTGGCAACCTCATACTCGATATAATACCAAACCAATATTAACCTCATACCATAAAATACCTTGCTCCCATAATGCCACCCATAAGAAGCCGTCAGCTACTAGCAGTCATCGGCTTTCAAAAGATCGTTCCACATTTGAATTTCGTGCGCCTATCAATTAATAGAACCATACTTTATGCTCACTGTTACGTTGACAAAGTATTAGGACGCAGATCAATAGGAATATGGAACAAAATTTAATACGCAGAGGAAGGAAATGCTGGCTCTAATGACTTTGTCGTAAACCTCCCAACTGTGCCTGAATCACTAATTGCACAATAAAACACCATGATTCTTGTCCTTTTACAGAAGTTCTCACTATACCAGCAAACAGGCTCATCCAACATACATATAAATTATAAAAAGACTATGCGTGCCTCGAGCCAGATGCTCAATACACAAATATCTCGGCAGCCCAGTTACCTAAAAAAACTCCCATTTAGTAGTCCGAAAAAAATACCATGTTTAGGCACAACAAAAAAATTTTGAAAGCAGGTTCCACTTGCACCGAAACACAGCTAAAATCGATCTACAGGCTCAGCGCTCCCGTCGCCTCCCTTATACTTTGCGTTTTTATGTTTCACTTTGGTATATCGCTCTCCACTTCACCGTGCCACAGGTGCCATGCACACAGGTCTAATTAACAGCGATCACATATATAATTAACAGCAAATAGATATATATAAGGAACACACTACTATAACGCTGCCTTTGTAGGAGAATCGCTTTGAAAGCAATGGTTGAAGAATTCACTGCCAAACAACTGATACACAGTCTTATCACCTGTGATCGCCCACGGTATTCATACGCAGATAAATATGGGTTACAAACTATCAATTGTATCACGCTTCCAAGATTTTAACCCAAGGTTAATGCATATAGTGCTTACAAACAGTTGCGCCCCTGAAATTTCAAACTTTTTACAGTCATTTCAAAATTCCATTCACAAGATAACATTCAAGAATTTTTAATACACATCGCCATCAAACCATAAGATACATGCATAATATCAGAAGATCCATTACACTAAAACGCTGGAGAGGTTTTGAAATTATGCTTTGACGTCGCCTCCCTCTCTGATGAGAGCTTTAGCTGCTTCATTAATTTATAATAATAATGGATATGTACATAAAGGATAGATAAGACCTTATCTCCTAGGAAAAGCAAGATTTTTCCTTTTTTACATAATGACTTAAAGCTAGAAGCTTTATTCCCTACTTTTTTCATCCTAATTTTAACTAAAAAATAATAGAATTTCTATCCCCATTTTATTCCATATTTACAAATGAAGATGTTCTAGATGCTCCCGCATCATACACCCAACCTTAAAATTAAGTCTTCAATCCAGACAGTCAATGCATTGGCATTGACTGTGTTCCATGGCAAAGGAGATGACTACTAAAAGTCATAAAGGAGAGAGAAAAGGTGGAGAAAGAGGCCACAGAAGCAAGGAGGAGAAATATGCCAAGGCGAATGGCAGAAGACAGCAGTTGACTGAGGAAGAGTATGAGAAAGAGAAATCCGAGATAGCAGTTCATCTTGAGCTATTGATGGAGTTGTTACAGGAAAATTTGAGAGACCAGAGACATGGTTTACTGATGAGGAAGAGAGTGAAGTGGCAGAGGCTACAACAGAAAAGATATTTACACATGCAGTTAACAGAAGAGAAGATTATTAATGATTTCTTGAATTATTGGGTAGATCTAGATGAGTTGGATAATGTGAACTCTTGTGTTTGTATGGTTGACAATTGTGATGTGATTACAGGCCTTGCTAAGGAGGATGTACCATCTTGTGAAACTGTTACAACACAAGAGGAAGTTCTTGTAGATGCAGAAGAAGTGAATCAGTCTGTAGCACGGATAAGTGAAGAAACAGTTGAAACTGAAAGTCTATGTATGAATGCAGGTGATGATGAGGTGCTTCAGCGATGCTATAGAGAAATTGCATTGTTAGAATACTGGTTGGAGAATCCAAAGTATGACAGGGAGATTGCAGAAGAAAGAGGCTAGTGCAGTGAACAAGAGGGAAAAGTTGCAGATGAAATTGCAGGTGATGAGCCAAAACATGTTGCAGAGGGACTGGAAGTTTGGGAGGTAGAAACGTCTATGGCGACAACGGTAGCAACATCTATGGCGACAGCGGCAACAACATCCATAATGACAACTGAGACAACAGTGATAGCAATAGAAGAAAATAAGGCACTGAGGCCTTCTGAATTTTATTCTAACAAGTGTTTTGTGGGTGCAGGTATTGGTGCAGTACATTTGACTCAGTTTTGGAGAGAAGAAGTTTTCTGTTCCAGAGGACAAGAGGGGATGGATGATCGGGTGGCAGTCAGAACAAAAACAAGCATAGAGGCAGTAAGAAATCAGCAGTCTGAAGATTTATTAGACAAAGAAATTGTGCTCATTAGAAGAATCATGTTGAAAGTGTCTCAAATGAAGACATCAGCAAGGAAGAGAAGCAGCAGAAGCAACAGAAAAATGAAAACAGAGACAGTTGTGAAAGTGCAGCAAGTGGAGCTAGACAACATAAGATATGGAGACCTGGAGAGAAGCAACAAGCCACAACAGAGGATGACTTGTAGAAAAAAGTGTGGGATCCAGGCATACACAGATCCGAACACATGATCAGGAGATCATGATTAATTTTAAGGTTGGGTGTATGATGCAGGAGCATCAAGACCTCTTCATTTCTAAATATGGAATAAAAAGGGGGTATGATAATTTGAATTATTTTGTTATTTTTAATAAAATGGGGAGTGTTTTTACACATAAAGAAGTTATGTGATGAGGAAAGATTTTCTATTTTAGAACAGGGAAAAAGATGGGAAAAAACCTCAAGATGCTTTTCACCATGCATTACATGTAGACTCTTAGAGCTTTTAGTTGGGTGATTCTAGATCATGCTTAGTTTTTATAAATTAGGAATCCTCAGAGGCATTGAGGATCAGAGAGAGAGTGAGAGAGAATGAGTGAGTATGAAGAAGAAGAGGCCATGAATAGGCCATGATTTCTTTTGTAAATAATTTATTTCTTAGTTAATTATTTCAGTGATTTGTGTGCATATGTATTGTCTGGAACTTTGAGAGCTTTTAACATTTATCAGGGATAATATGCTGGATTTACTGTGTATTGCAATGCATGGTTATATGCATAGACAGAGTTTAAAGATTCTGGGTTTTGCAGGGAGGAGCCTTGCATCAAGTGGTATCAAAGCCAGGTTTCGATCCTGGGACCTGTGGGTTATGGGCCCACCACGCTTCCGCTGCGCCACTCTGATGGGATGAGATTTTGGGGGTTAACCAAAATCCCAATTCCCAAATAATTAGAACCTGAAGCCTGTGGTTATGCCCACAAAGCCTAATCGGAAGCGGTTTTAGGCATGAAATCTTTAAGTTGGCTTGCACAAGATTGGAGCCACATCATACCTGCGGTGTTGCTGCGGCAATACGTTGATGCCGATGCGTTATTATCAAAACAACAATTGTTAAATGTTCCATGGTTCAATGAACGCATGTCACATACAATCCTTCTCTTGTTCCTTAAGGAATGCTTGAACCTTGTCGATGCACTTAGTGCCTTCCTTTTCAGGGCTCCAATTTTTGTCCTCCTTTGTTCATCTTCAGAATTTTCCACATCTGATTTTCTCTCCCTTCTTTCTTCTTGGGTCAAGGAAGCTTCAATATACAATTTGGGAATGCTGATCCAATGGCATCGACATCACCGTCAAAGTTGACGACTGCAGCTGCACTTCAAACAATCAGATCTTATCTCTGCAATTCTGACGAAATACTCTACAGATGTCGCATAATTATTTTTCTTGTAAATTTGATTCTCGCGCTTAGCTTCATCGGAGAGCCTGAGATATCGAACGTGGCAGGCAGTTGCAACCCGATTTGATGTGCTATTCGCATATGCTGTCTTGATAGCTGCGTGTCTCGATTCTCTAACATGGATCGATCTTTCCACAGCTCAAATGGATCGATTCAAGGTATTATAAGAGAAATTACAAACTAGATCTGAACCGTTCACCTATATATACCAGACAGAGTCAAAACACACATAAACACAGACACGCCATTAACACAACACACATATATTATAATATGAATAATATAGCACGGTTACAGCTAAGGCATTTCATCCTTAGAAACGAGCTCATGCTCGGTTACATCTTGCTCACTAACATAACAGATATCTCACACCCTATCACACTATACATTTATAAGATACATTGGAAGGATCAATTAGATCTTCTCCTAGTTTTTTTTACAATGAAAGCTCTCCAAAAGCGTGCATGGTTGTTATCAATAGCAAGTCTCCTCAAAACATATCCGCCTTAAAGCTACTTTAATTCTGCTTTTCTGCTTTAAAACAGGCTTTCCTTTATTCTCATCCTCTGGTCCACGTTTGGTTTCTTTGTTGCTGAGTGCTCCCACATCAGAATCCTGAGGCACAAAAATTTATGACCTCCTGGTCATATGCTTCTGGTCTTCGTAATAGAAATTTTTTCCACTGCATTTCTTCACTAGAACTGCTTCCATGATTGTGAGCTGCAACCAACCTCTGCAACAGCAAGTCCTCCTTGCTGCCTCTTACCTCACCAAGCTCTCCTCTGGATCTGGTCTTTTGGTAATCATAGTTCCTCTGCTGGAACCTTTTGAGCATTCTCCACTGCTCCTGTAGGCTTCCCTCATCTTCAACTTTATTCAACCTCTGTTGAATCTTTAGGTTCTGCCACATTCACTTCTCCTTCTTCCTGCTGAGATTTCTTCACTATTCCTGTAAATCAATATTCATCAGTCCCAAAAATCATCACATGAAATTAACTTAACAAAAAACACTTGAACCTTCAAAAAATCCCGCTCTGATACCAAAATGATGGGATGAGATTTTGGGGGTTAACCAAAATCCCAATTCCCAAATAATTAGAACCTGAACCCTGTGGTTATGCCCACAAAGCTCTGATACCACCTGATGCAGGGGTGACCCTCCTAAAACCAGGATCTTCAACACTCTTCTTTGTCTAATACTTATGTGTGCCCTTAAAACTCCACAATAAACGCATTCACATAATCATTTATCGAAACCAACACTCCAGGTCTCAGAGAATTACTTTCATAGAAAATTTCACCTCTCATTCCATGCAGAAAACTTCACGCGGGAAAATTTTTCCACAGACTTCACGCAGAAAGCATTACACAAGGCTCTTCAATAAGGATTCTTTTCCATGCTGGTGCTTACGCAAGTCACACTTTTCTTCCTCGATGGTTTTGTTGCTTACGATATCGACCTCTTTCAAACTTTAGTGGGCGATCTGTAGTCTCAGGTTGATGGCGATCTCCATGCAGGCTCCACTGAACTATGACTCTTCCACATTCAATCAAAAAACGATCTTCCTGGCTCGTGCTTTCAGGCGGAAATCATTCACAAGTATGAAACTATGGATTTTTTTCCAACTGACTTTAGGCTGGAATCCAGTCACGCAGCGGTATTACTTAAGGGTTCTCTGACAGGCTATTACAATAGAGAAACTCTCATGACTATTATTGAATATTACTTTTGCTATTGTTGATCGAGCAGTCACATACTCAGCCACTGGCTCGATGAAATATAGGAATCAAATTGAGGATGCACTGAACATTCGAGAACAGAGACTAAGTATAACAGATAAAGCTTTAGAAGGACTTACTTTTAATTAAGACAGTCGCTTCCCGCACCTCACTTCTGAATACAGGTATCCAATCCTCAGGCGACCATGCGCGACACGACCTCTCCTCACGGGTCTTCACTTCAACGCCTTACAGCTCAAGCCTCTTCCAGATTACAGGAACTGTCCTCAGACAGGCGGCCCAGTAGGCTTTGATATTAATAAAAGCAAGAGAATACAAAGCTTATTACAAAATACTCAGACTCATAAGACTAGAAGCACTCTCAATGCTCAGGATTCTCTAACGATCTCCCAAACACTCTATTATATAGTATCATACCTATCTAAGACTGACGTCAAAAGAAAATAATTGAGGGTCCTGTCGGTATCTTTATCCACCGACGGTGTCTACTCAATTCTTTTCTGTACAAAGGAATCCTGTCACAACATGTGATCAACCTTATCACATTGCTGACAAAGATTCTACCAAGTGGGACTTCTTGTTTCCCAAAGATCCTCTTCGAACGGTCCTGGAGATGGTTCATAATCGTCATACTGTTGTTGATAGTACCGGGCCATGACTCGGTTGTATTGTTCATCGATTCCTTCATTTGGATCTTGTGCATCTGTCATTTCTTCTTTTTCTTTTTCTTGTATTATTGTTGTCTAGCTAGATGCTGCTGATGAAGATTCTCCTTTGCTGAGATTTGTTTTTATCTTGTGTAGGCCTTGTTGCTGTGGAGTATATAGTGCTTCTTGCTTTTCCCACTTGTTAAAAAATGGAAGACCACTTATGTCTATGTCAAGAAACGAATCTTTAAAAGCACTCCGAGTTGCAGGTGATTTTTGTACTGCCAGCTCAACACCATCTAAAAGTTCCCACTTAAATATCTGGAACATATTTGTGGAACTTTCAATTGAATGTTGTATCCATAACCGACAATTTTCATTTAACTCATCTTTATGTTACCATCCTAATTCAAATATCATTGATGTACATATTCTTTTAGAAATCATCAGACTTATGAGATGGATGACATTGTTGTTCCAGTTTGAATGTAAGACTGAAATTGTTATTAAAGCCTTCTGATTAATTATAAACTTGAGCGCTTTAGGCTAACCCTGCAATTCATCTAACTTGTTGAGAATCTGCACCTTTTCTGCCAATCTTAAATTTCCAAATTCATGAAACCATTCAGCATGTTGCTTAATAAGCTCTTGATTGTTACCAGTTTCAACATTACCAATTTTTTCATAGTTGAAAATTTGGTTAAAAGGATTTGGTTCAATGTTATCTCTCATCCTTAAACTATGAAAGTCCCAAGGATATGAAAATGTTTTTAAATATTGCACCGTTCTTTGGATGCACTGGGATATTCTGGTAGCTGGAATTTTTGTACATTTCCCTCCTCTAATTTCCCAATCTGAAAAACCTTAAAAAATCTCATATTGAGGGAAGGAATCAATATTTGCATAGTTTTCATCAATCCTTTGGAGAAATGCTAATTCTAATTCTTCAAAAATATCTGGAATTTTTAATGAAACCAAATATTTTACCATTTCTTCCTTTATGGGTATTTCTTCAAGATCTAAGATCTTAACACCTGTGAATAGGCTGAATGCAAAATCTACACCACCTATGATCTGATAATAATTTAAAATCATGAGTGTCTAGATCATCTCTTTAGTGTAAACACTAGACCATAGATCATTGAGGCTTCTGAAATAAAGTTTGACTTTCATGTTGGGTAAAGAAAATATCTTTACCAAGTTATCATCTAAGCCCAAAGAGATACCCAAATTTTTTGATTGCCATGCTTGGCATTTGCGAATCCACATATTTCTTCTAAGCCTTAGTCCTACCACCTTTTTTATTTCATCAGTCATCCAACTGACATGGTTTTCCAGAATTCGAAATCTATCTACAAAAGTGGCAAAACTGTCATCTTCTGGGTTTTTACCTGGAATTTCGAAAACCGAATATTTACAAGTTATATACGTTTTGTTCATGTCTCTTCTCAAAGAGTCTGTCAAGAAATTTGAGTTACCTGGGATCCACTCAACTTCAAATTCGAACTGTTGGAACCAAATCTGCCAGGCTAATATTCTGCCTTTAGCAATTTGCCTTGAAATTTTGGCAGATAGGAAATATTTGAAATTTCTGGAATCTGTTCTAACCAAAAACTTGACGGGTGTAAGATATACCTCAAATCTTTGTATCCCGTTCAAGATGGCTAATGTTTCTTTTTCAGCAATGAAGTAATTCTTCTGACTAGATGTGAATTCTCCAGAAGCATAACCACAAAGATTCTCTTCAAGTTTACCTTCACTATTTTTTCTTTGTTCTAATAATACAGCAGCCCAAAAATCTAAAGAAGCATCTGTCTGCAGAATAAGAAAACCATCACCTGGTGGTTGAAGCTTTGGTAGATGCTGACATTCCTCTTTCAAGCTTTTAAAGGCTTCAGTTGCTTCTTGTGACTAACCTTGCTTTTCATGTTTTCTGATAGGTTGTCTTCTCTAATAAATTTGGAATATATTTATGAAGATAATTCAAGACTCCCAAGAATCTTTGAATGGTATTGCTATCCTTCAATTCATCAGGAAACTGAGTCAATTTGGTTAAAACATGAGGTTGCATTTGGATTGCTCCATTAGCAACATTAATTCCCAGAAAATCCATATTTTCTTGAAACAGAGACAATTTTCTTTCTGATAAGACTATTCCATGCTATTGAACTTCTTTTAAGAAAATTTCTAAATGCTTTAGATGAGTATGTATATCTGGGCTATGTACAAGAATACCATCTATATATGTAACAATAAAATCATATTTAGCAAAAATATAGTCCATTCTTCTCTGGAAGAATGCTGGGGCGTTTTTGAGACCAAATGGTACCACTTTCCACTGATAAAATCCTGCTGGACAAATGAAAGCAGTTTTATGCCTATCCTCTGGCTGGATTTGAATCTGATAATATCCCGACTTCATATCAAACTTACTAAACACCTTGCTGTGCTGAATCTTCTGCATGATTGTCTCAGGCCTTGGTAATGGGTAGTTAAAACTTTGAGTAATAGCATTAAGAGGTTTATAGTTTATTACCATCCTTGGCTTACCTCTTACTATTTCAGAATGATTCCTTACAAGAAATGCTGAACAAGAATAATGAGATTCGCTTGGCTCAATAAGCTGCATTTGTAACAGTTCTTTTATCTGATTCTTTATCTCCTGCTCATCTGCTGTGGTACAGGGAATCATCTTACCTTTTACTCCATTATCATGCAAAGTGACGATTTCTTGCATCGGGCTCTCTGTCAGCCAAAATTGTTGTGGGTTTTTAGAACAACTTTTCAAAAGTCTTTTGTAAATATCACTTTGTTCTGTTGACCAGTTGGGATCTATACAAGCCAATTGTTTTGTTTTTGATTCTGCTTTTTGCTCATAGAATTGTAATACTTCCTGCCAATCGTCAGAATCTTGTTTTGGTTTTCTGGTTCCTATTCTTTTCTGGCTATTTTCTTTCCTAGCTTCAGAGATTGTAATAAACAATCTAGGAACAACAATAGCTTTCTTTTTTAGATTAATGACCAGCGTATCTTGATTTATTGTAACTGGAAGAACAGAATTTATAAATGGCATACCCAACATAAGACTTGCTGAAGGATCAAAATGTTGAATTGCAGAAATCTTAACAATACTCCCTCCCACTTTTAAAGAGATGTTATCAACATAATGTGTCAGGTTCACTGATCCTCCTATGGTTTCTGAAACCAAAATATTTTTGAGCGGTTTCCACAGAGATTTAAATAAAGATGGTCTAGCCAAATTATTCCACCGGTATCAACAAAAGCATCAACAGAAATGCATTCATTTCTTACTTGAACCTGAACCGGGATATAAATTAGGCTATCTGTTTTGACAGTCTTTTTTATCAACCCATTTTCTTCAATTCTCTTAATTTTTGTATGGAGAAAACTTGTGGAAACAATTTTTTTCTTTTCAAAAGGACAAAAAGCATTTATTTGAGGGTAAAGTGAAGCAGGCTGCTTACCTTGTTTGATTGATAATGAAGCAGTGCTTACAGACTCATCATCTGAATCATATGATGTTTCACTGGTAACATCATAGTCTGTGCTGATTTCTACTTCACTGTAATGCTTTTCTTCTGACCATTCATCATCTGAACATGACCGACATACATTCATTTTCTGTACAGTGTCTTCTTCTTCTTCGGCTTCTACATCTGATATTTCAATTAAAATATATACATCTGAAACATCATCATCTGAATTTACAATTGACCAATCGTCCTGGAATTCTTGAATGTCTATACAAGCTTTTAAAGCACTGGGTGACTTTTGTGGACACTTCCTTGCAAAATGTCCTTCCTTTTTGCAAATGAAACAACAATTGTTGTTTCTTGGATTTCTTCTTTTCTTCAAAAATTTATATCTCCTGAATGGCTTTCTTGGATTATAGACTCTCTTAGGCTTGTATTTTCCATACCTTTTTTATTTTCTTTTCAACTTAAAAGGTGTCCATGGCAATACTGCTTGACAAACATTGGAGCTTGCAGTAAGACCATTGGCTTTCTTCTGCCAACATAAATATTTAACTTTTTCTGAAACTCTAAATAGAGGATCAACCCAATATATTTGCTCTAATGTTTTGTATTGCAACTCTATGTCTTTCATTATGAGGCCTCCTAAATTGCCTGGTATTTTTGATAGGTATGAGACTTTTTGAGCCACATCATTTGGAAGATTAGCTTTATAAACCTTAGCCATGAAATCTTTACTGAATTGATCTAAATATTTGAGATCTTTTAATTCCATTCTGCTAAGATCAGTTAGAAGCTGTTTTCTTTCATCAATCGATTCTGGAATGAACTGTGTTTTGAGTAACACTTCTAGAGTGGCTAATCCTGATTCCATGATGGCAATTCTTTCTTCTGGAGGTGGTCCCATCCACCAATCATAGACCATTCCTGCCATTCTTTTCTCTGCTAAAAGCAAAATAGATATATTATCCAATTTTGTTGTAACCTGCATCTGATATAGTTCTCCTATCCAGATTCTAATGGATTCTCCTGGGTTAGAAGAATTATCTAAATCTAGAATGTAACCACTATCATTTGCTGCTGACAGGTCTTCTTCAACTCTAGGATATTTAGCAACTTCTCTAAATATATGTGCCTTATTCCGGCTACGTATAGATGGCAAAATAAAAGATGGAAATCTAGAGGCGGCTTCTGACAAAGTCATTACTTCTTTCTTTGACTCAAAAGGTTTATGTGCTCTGAATGTCTTAGATTCACTGGTTAATTTCCCAGTTTCTTTAGAAGTACCTTCATCTGTAGAAGTTTTTTCTTCTGATTTCTCTTCACTTTCTTCTTCTAAATCGCAATGATTAGGGACAGACATATCTCTATGAAATTTTGGAATTTCTCTGGCCTTTTTCTTTTGTTTTCTTCTTCTCCTTTCTTCTTTTTCTTGCTTCTCTCTCTGTTGCTCATCATATAATAATCTTAGATTTGCATTGATAAGCTCAGCTTGTTCACCTAGATCATCTAGAACATCTTCGGCATAAGAACACCAAGTGGTCAGATAATTTCCTATCTGATGTACTTGATCCATATCACTTGTGTTTTGTGAATTATGTTCTAGTAATGGGGCACAATCAGCTCTAGTAGGTGGCTGTTTGGAAAGGGATGAAGTAGTACAGAACTTTGTTTTTGGTGGCCATTTTCCTCCTTTCACATATCTCTTAGATGCATACTGAAATTCATCTACTGGTGGGAAATTATGTACATATGTTCTAAACATTTTATTTACAGCTAGAAATGGATTTTCTTCTGGTATGTACAACTGAGTATCAGACCATGGAGTACTAGTGGAAGTACTAGGCTCTTCTGTTATAGAGATCTGACGATAGAAAGACCTTCTTCCACTTGTAAGGACTGGTTCACTTTGGGCTGGTAATACATGTTTTTCTGGAAAAGCTATTGGTCTTGGTATTGAAGGTTGACTTGGCAAAATTTTCACACAATTGTCTGCTACATACATTCTTTTGACCAATTTATTTGAATTATCTGCAGCCAGAGACTTATAGTGTATATACCAATCACTAGGCAAAGCTTCTTTATCATAATGAAGACCTTCAATTTGTGCATTGCCTACGCCTACTGCAACACAATCTTTTAATACTGGTTGTTTTAGCTTTGGATGCACTGTATTTGTCAATTGAAATGAAGTCTGGACGATTACTGACAAATACTCACTATCATCAACCATTGAGAGACCCTGAACTCCTATCAATGTTTTCCAGCAATCTTTTAGATGGACATCTGTTAAACTGATTGCATAGTCAGGAAATATTGTTCCATATTGACATCCCGAAGAAAGATTTCCTTGGATAGTGCCAATTTGGGCATGATCATATATGTTATGTCTTGTATCAAAAAGTTCTGCTATACAAGGAGTGTTTAAACCTCTACGAACCAGCGGGGCTAACCCTATCCTTATTCCTCCAAAATGCAGATAGAAGAATCTTTTTTCTGCATGATATTTTCTGAACTTCTTAATTTCTTCATTAGAAAACAAATTCAGACCTATAATTTGAACAGATGGACCTTTAATTCTAACTTTCAGCTCGACTTCTTTGAAATAGGCCTTCTTTGTTAATTTGAACATTACTGGAACCAGGTAGATTTCTTTTGTGTTTAAAGTAGGGGGATTCCAGTTTTCTGGATCTTCTACCTTTTCATGTTCGACTATATCTGTTTCTTGGGATCTATTTTCTACCTCAGAGATGGAAGTTTTATCTATAGTAGAAAAGGATCTCAAGAATTTCGCCATATTAAGTTGAACTAATTCTATTCCAGAGATTGACTGAAGTAGCGTTTATTTACTCAGTATTCGTAAGACGAAATACCTTTCGAAGGCTACCTGGCTATCTTTAGGCTCTGTCTATAGAATTCAAACTACCAGAATCGGGGTATTATTAATATCGAAGCCTACTGGGCCGCCTGTCTGAGGACAGTTCCTGTAATCGGAAGAGGCTTGAGCTGTAAGTCGTTGAAGTGAAGACCCGTGAGGAGAGGTCGTGTCGCGCATGGTCGCTTGAGGATTGGATACCTTTATTCAGAAGTGAGGTGTGGGAAGCGACTGTCTTAATTAAAAGTAAGTCCTTCTAAAGCTTTATCTGTTATACTTAGTCTCTGTTCTCGAATGTTCAGTGCATCCTCAATTTGATTCCTCAATTTTGATATCAGAGCCATACCCCGATTCTGGTAGTTTGAATTCTATAGACAGAGCCTGAAGATAGCCAGGTAGCCTTCGAAAGGTATTTCGTCTTACGAATACTGAGTAAATAAACGCTACTTCAGTCAATCTCTGGAATAGAATTAGTTCAACTTAATATGGCGAAATTATTGAGATCCTTTTCTACTATAGATAAAACTTCCATCTCTGAGGTAGAAAATAGATCCCAAGAAACAGATATAGTCAAACATGAAAAGGTAGAAGATCCAGAAAACTGGAATCCCCCTGCTTTAAACACAAAAGAAATCTACCCGGATCCAGTAATGTTCAAATTAACAAAGAACGCCTATTTCAAAGAAGTCGAGCTGAAAGTTAGAATTAAAGGTCCATCTGTTCAAATTATAGGTCTGAATTTGTTTTCTAATGAAGAAATTAAGAAGTTCAGAAAATATCATGCAGAAAAAAGATTCTTCTATCTGCATTTTGGAGGAATAAGGATAGGGTTAGCCCCGCTGGTTCGTAGAGGTTTAAACACTCCTTGTATAGCAGAACTTTTTGATACAAGACATAACATATATGATCATGCCCGAATTGGCACTATCCAAGGAAATCTTTCTTCGGGATGTCAATATGGAACAATATTTCCTGACTATGCAATCAGTTTAACAGATGTCCATCTAAAAGATTGCTGGAAAACATTGATAGGAGTTCAGGGTCTCTCAATGGTTGGTGATAGTGAGTATTTGTCAGTAATCATCCAGACTTCATTTCAATTGACAAATACAGTGCATCCAAAGCTAAAACAACCAGTATTAAAAGATTGTGTTGCAGTAGGTGTAGGCAATGCACAAATTGAAGGTGTTCATTATGATAAAGAAGCTTTGCCTAGTGATTGGTATATACAATATAAGTCTCTGGCTACAGATAATTCAAATAAATTGGTCAAAAGAATGTATGTAGCAGACAATTGTGTGAAAATTTTGCTAAGTCAACCTTCAATACCAAGACCAATAGCTTTGCCAGAAAAACATGTATTACCAGCCCAAAGTGAACCAGTCCTTACAAGTGGAAGAAGGTCTTTCTATCGTCAGATCTCTATACCAGAAGAGCCTAGTACTTCCACTAGTACTCCACGGTCTGATACTCAGTTGTACATACCAGAAGAAAAACCATTTCTAGCTGTAAATAAAATGTTTAGAACATATGTACATAATTTCCCACCAGTAGATGAATTTCAGTATGCATCTAAGAGATATGTGAAAGGAGGAAAATGGCCACCAAAAACAAAGTTCTGTACTACTTCATCCCTTTCCAAACAGCCACCTACTAGAGCTGATTGTGCCCCATTACTAGAACATAATTCACAAAACACAAGTGATATGGATCAAGTACATCAGATAGGAAATTATCTGACCACTTGGTGTTCTTATGCCGAAGATGTTCTAGATGATCTAGGTGAACAAGCTGAGCTTATCAATGCAAATCTAAGATTATTATATGATGAGCAACAGAGAGAGAAGCAAGAAAAAGAAGAAAGGAGAAGAAGAAAACAAAAGAAAAAGGCCAGAGAAATTCCAAAATTTCATAGAGATATGTCTGTCCCTAATCATTGGGATTTAGAAGAAGAAAGTGAAGAGAAATCAGAAGAAAAAACTTCTACAGATGAAGGTACTTCTAAAGATATTGGGAAATTAACCATTTAATCTAAGACATTTAGAGCACATAAACCTTTTGAGTCAAAGAAAGAAGTAATGACTTTGTCAGAAGCCGCCTCTAGATTTCCATCTTTTATTTTGCCATCTATACGTAACCAGAATAAGGCACATATATTTAGAAAAGTTGCTAAATATCCTAGAGTTGAAGAAGACCTGTCAGCAGCAAATGCTAGTGGTTACATTCTAGATTTAGATAATTCTTCTAACCCAGGAGAATCCATTAGAATCTGGATAGGAGCACTATATCAGATGCAGGTTACAACAAAATTGGATAATATATCTATTTTTCTTTTAGCAGAGAAAAGAATGGCAGGAATGGTCTATGATTGGTGGATGGGACCACCTCCAGAAGAAAGAATTGCCATCATGGAATCAGGATTAGCCACTCTAGAAGTGTTACTCAAAACACAGTTCGTTCTAGAACCGATTGATGAAAGAAAACAGCTTCTAACTGATCTTAGCAGAATGGAATTAAAAGATCTCAAATATTTAGATCAATTCAGTAAAGATTTCATGGCTAAGGTTTATAAAGCTAGTCTTCCAAATTATGTGGCTCAAAAAGTCTCATACCTATCAAAAATACCAGTCTATTTAGGAGACCTCGTAATGAAAGACATAGAGTTACAATACAAAACATTAGAGCAAATATATTGGGTTGATCTTCTGTTTCAAGTTTCAGAAAAAGTTAAATATTTATGTTGGCAGAAGAAAGCTAATGCTCTTACTCCAAGCTCCAATGTTTGTCAAGCAGTATTGCCATGGACACCTTTTAAGTCGAAAAGAAAATCAAAAAGGTATGGCAAATACAAGCCTAAGAGAGTCTCTAATCCAAGAAAGCCATTCAGGAGATATAAATTTTTGAAGAAAAGAAGAAATCCAAGAAACAACAATTGTTGTTTCATTTGCAAAAAGGAAGGACATTTTGCAAGGAAGTGTCCACAAAAGTCACTCAGTGCTTTAAAAGCTTGTATAGACATTCAAGAATTCCAGGATTTAGATGATGATGTTTCAGATGTATATATTTTAACTGAAATATCAGATGTAGAAGCCAAAGAAGAAGAAGACACTGTACAGAAAATGAATGTATGTCGGTCATGTTCAGATGATGAATGGTCAGAAGAAAAGCATTACAGTGAAGTAGAAAGCAGCACAGACTATGATGTTACCTGCGAAACATCATATGATTCAGATGATGAGTCTGTAAGCACTGCTTCATTATCAATCAAACAAGGTAAGCAGCCTGCTTCACTTTACCCTCAGATAAATGTTTTTTGTCCTTTTGAAAAGAAAACAACTGTTTCCACAAGTTTTCCCCATACAGAAATTAAGAGAATTGAAGAAAATGGGTTGCTAAAAAATATTGTCAAAACAGATAGCCTAATTTATATCCCGGTTCAGGTTCAAGTAAGAAATGAATGGATTTCTGTTGATGCTTTTGTTGATACCGGTGGATCAAATAATTTGGCTAGACCATCTTTATTTAAATCTCTGTGGAAACCACTCAAAAATATTTTGGTTTCAGAAACCATAGGAGGATCAGTGAACCTGACACATTATGTTGATAACATCTCTTTAAAAGTGGGAGGGAGTATTGTTAAGATTTCTACAATTCAGCATTTTGATCCTTCAGCAAGCCTTATGTTGGGTATGCCATTTATAAATTTTGTTCTTCCAGTTACAATCAGTCAAAATAAGCTGGTCATTAATCTAAAAAAGAAAGCTATTATTGTTCCTACATTGTTTATTGCAAACTCTGAAGCTAGGAAAGAAAATAGCCAGAAAAGAATAGGAACCAGAAAACCAAAACAAGATTCTGACGATTGGCAGGAAGTATTACAGTTCTATGAGCAAAGAGCAGAATCAAAAACAAAACAATTGGCTTGTATAGATCCCAACTGGTCAACAGAACAAAGTGATATTTACAAAAGACTTTTGAAAAGTTGTTCTGAAAACCCACAACAATTTTGGCTGACAGAGAGCCCGATGCAAGAAATCGTCACTTTGCATGATAATGGAGTAAAAGGTAAGATGATTCCCTGTACCCCAGCAGATGAGCAGGAGATAAAGAATCAGATAAAATAATTGTTACAAATGTAGCTTATTGAGCCAAGTGAATCTCATTATTCTTGTTCAGCATTTCTTGTAAGGAATCATTCTGAAATAGTAAGAGGTAAGCCAAGGATGGTAATAAACTATAAACCTCTTAATGCTATTACTCAAAGTTTTAACTACCCATTACCAAGGCCTGAGACAATCATGCAGAAGATTCAGCACAGCAAGGTGCTTAGTAAGTTTGATATGAAGTCGGGATATTATCAGATTCAGATCCAGCCAGACGATAGGCATAAAACTGCTTTCATTTGTCCAGCAGGATTTTATCAGTGGAAAGTGGTACCATTTGGTCTCAAAAACGCCCCAGCATTCTTCCAGAGAAGAATGGACTATATTTTTGCTAAATATGATTTTATTGTTACATATATAGATGATATTTTTGTACATAGCCCAGATATACATACTCATCTAAAGCATTTAGAAATTTTCTTAAAAGAAGTTCAGCAGCATGGAATAGTCTTGTCAGAAAGAAAATTGTCTCTGTTTCAAGAAAATATGGATTTTCTGGGAATTAATGTTGCTAATGGAGCAATCCAAATGCAACCTCATGTTTTAACCAAATTGACTCAGTTTCCTGATGAATTGAAGGATACCAAGACCATTCAAAGATTTTTGGGAGTCTTGAATTATCTTCATAAATATATTCCAAATGCGTCAGAGAAGACAACACCTATCAGAAAACATGAAAAGCAAGGTTGGTCACAAGAAGCAACTGAAGCCGTTAAAAGCTTGAAAGAGGAATGCCAGCATCTACCAAAGCTTCAACCACCAGGTGATGGTTTGCTTATTCTGCAGACAGATGCTTCTTTAGATTTTTGGGCTGCTGTATTATTAGAACAAAGAAAACATAGTGAAGGTAAACTTGAAGAGAATCTTTGTGGATATGCTTCTGGAGAATTCACATCTAGTCAGAAGAATTACTTCATTGCTGAAAAAGAAACATTAGCCATCTTCAACGGGATACAAAGATTTGAGGTATATCTTACACCCGTCAAGTTTTTGGTTAGAACAGATTCCAGAAATTTCAAATATTTCCTATCTGCCAAAATTTCAAGGCAAATTGCTAAAGGCAGAATATTAGCCTGGCAGATTTGGTTCCAACAGTTCGAATTTGAAGTTGAGTGGATCCCAGGTAACTCAAATTTCTTGACAGACTCTTTGACAAGAGACATGAACAAAATGTATATAACTTGTAAATATTCAGTTTTCGAAATTCCAGGTAAAAAACCAGAAGATGACAGTTTTGCCACTTTTGTAGATAGATTTCGAATTCTAGAAAGCCATCTCAGTTGGATGACTGATGAAATAAAAAAGGTGGTAGGACTAAGGCTTAGAAGAAATATGTGGATTCGCAAATGCCAAGCATGGCAATCAAAAAATTTGGGTATCTCTTTGGGCTTAAATGATAACTTGGTAAAGATATTTTCTTTACCCAACATGAAAGTCAAACTTTATTTCAGAAGCCTCAATGATCTATGGTCTAGTGTTTACACTAAAGAGATGATCTGGACACTCATGATTTTAAATTATTATCAGATCATAGGTGGTGTAGATTTTGCATTCAGCCTATTCACAGGTGCTAAGATCTTAGATCTTGAAGAAATACCCATAAAGGAAGAAATGGTAAAATATTTGGTTTCATTAAAAATTCCAGATATTTTTGAAGAATTAGAATCAGCATTTCTCCAAAGGATTGATGAAAACTATGCAAATACTGATTCCTTCCCTCAATATGAGATTTTTGAAGGTTTTGCAGATTGGGAAATTAGAGGAGGGAAATGTACAAAAATTCCAGCTACCAGAATATCCCAGTGCATCCAAAGAATGGTGCAATATTTAAAAACATTTTCATATCCTTGGGACTTTCATAGTTTAAGGATCAGAGATAACATTGAACCAAATCCTTTTAACTAAATTTTCAGCTATGAAAAAATTGGTAATGTTGAAATTGGTAACAATCAGGAGCTTATTAAGCAACATGCTGAATGGTTTCATGAATTTGGAAATTTAAGATTGGCAGAAAAGGTACAGATTCTCAAGAAGTTAGATGAATTGCAGGGTCAGCCTAAAGCGCTCAAGTTTATAATTAATCAGAAGGCTTTAATAACAATTTCAGTCTTACATTCAAACTGGAACATCAATGTCATCCATCTCATAAGTCTGATGATTTCTAAATGAATATGTACATCAATGATATTTGAATTAGGATGGCAACATAAAGATGAGTTAAATGAAAATTGTCGGTTATGGATACATCATTCAATTGAAAGTTCCACAAATATGTTCCAGATATTTAAGTGGGAACTTTTAGATGGTGTTGAGATGGCAGTACAAAAATCACCTACAACTCGGAGTGCTTTTAAAGATTCGTTTCTTGACATAGACACAAGTGGTCTTCCATTTTTGAACAAGTGGGAAAAGAAAGAAGCGCTGTATACTCCACAACAACAAGGCCTACACAAGATAAAAACAAATCTCTGCAAAGGAGAATCTTCATCAGCAGCATCTAGTCGGATAACAATAATAGAAGAAAAAGAAAAAGCAGAAATGACAGATGCACAAGATCCAAATGAAGGAATCGATGAGCAATACAACCAAGTCATGGCCCGGTACTATCAACAACAGTATGACGATTACGAACCATCTCCAGGACCGTCCGAAGAGGATCTTTGGGAAACAAGAAGTCCCACTTGGTAGAATATTTGTCAGCAATGTGATAAGGTTGATCACATGTTGTGACAGGAATCCTTTGTACAGAAAAGAATTGAGTAGACACCGCCGGTGGATAAAGATACCGACAGGACCCTCAATTATTTTCTTTTGACGTCAGTCTTAGATAGGTATGATACTATATAATAGAGTGTTTGGGAGATCGTTAGAGCATCCTGAGCATTGAGAGTGTTTCTAGTCTTATGAGTCTGAGTCTTTTGTAATAAGCTTTGTATTCTCTTGCTTTTATTAATATCGAAGCCTACTAGGCCGCCTGTCTGAGGAAAGTTCCTGTAATCCGGAAGAGGCTTGAGCTGTAAGGCGTTGAAGTGAAGACTCGTGAGGAGAGGTCGTGTCGCGCATTGTCGCCTGAGGATTGGATACCTGTATTCAGAAGTGAGGTGTGGGAAGCGACTGTCTTAATTAAAAGTAAGTCCTTCTAAAGCTTTATCTGTTATACTTAGTCTCTGTTCTCAAATGTTCAGTGCATCCTCAATTTGATTCCTCAATTTTTGATGCTCAAAAAATGCATCACTTTCTGTAATATTTCAATCCACGAAACAGGCGATATAAATATATATAATATATATATGTAGTATGTATGTAGTAGTATGTATGTATGTTGTATTGGTATGTATATATTATAATATATATATATATATATAATATATATATATATATATATATGCAGACTCTCCACGCGTATAGAATGATCATTAACTATTGATTAGGATGACTAAGAGCCGCTCAGCCAACGGACAACAGCTCCATAAATTTATAAAGAGAATCGTCCTCCACTCGATGACAAATGAATTAGGGCTTGTCTTACCTTTCTTCTGCAAAAAGCTAAATTGTCGGTGTTGATAGAACTCACATCGATGGTATGGATGGAAGTCGATTGGAATATGTGAATATAAATGATTTATAGGACGCTCTGCCAACGGACAGCCCTCTCCACGCAAACGGTTAAGAACACACAGCGTTCTTACTCTCTCCATGCGCCAGATGGAATATACAAAAACATTACAACAATACTCTTTTCATTTTGGTTGTTGTTCGAACTCCGATCAGAACACATAAGAAAACATCAACGCCTATGCAACCACGCACACAACCTACATTCAGCCAAAAATATAACGAAAACCTCCACGTATATACAGCCTATATTGTATATTCGTTTAATCTCGAATGGCGCCGGTTCTAATACTCTCAATCAAACAATCAAGCGGAGGAATAAAAAGCCATTCAAGGCTTTCAACACACAATTAATAACTTATTGAATATATGCATAGAATTGAACAGGCATTGCTTACTCATGAAATAATGGAGAGAAAAATTATAATAATTCTTTTTGGCATGCCTCTCCCTCTAATGAGAGCTTTAGATGCTTCATTAATTTATATAATAATGGATATGTACATAAAGGATAGATCAGACCTTATCTCCTAGAAAAGCAAGATTTTTCCTTTTTTCACAATGACTTAAAGCTTGAAGCTTTATTCCCTATTTTTTTGTTTATCCTAATTTTAACTGAAAAATCATAGAAATCATATCCCAATCCTTTTTCTAATTATTCTCTCATATTCTTTTAGAAAAAGAATATTTACATAACAAAATACTAAATTTATCACACCCCCTCTTTATTCCAGATTTACAAATGAGGACGGTCTCGATGCTCCTGCATCATACACCCAACCTTAAAATTAATCATGATCTCCTGATCATGTGCCTGGATCCCATACTTTGTGCTGCAAGTTTCCATTTGTCGCTACTTTTGTCTATTGTTCTTCTCCAGGTCTCCACACCTTATGCTGCATCGCTCCACTGGCTGCACTCTTGCAATCTTCTGTTGTCTTCTTTTTGCTGCTTCTCCTCTTTTGCTTCACTGGTGCTTGTCTCTTCCAGAACTCCTTCATCATCCTCCGCATCATTATTTTAATTTCTTTGTCTAGAAGACTTTCTCCAGCTTCTTCATTTACACCTGTATTCAAAAACCAATTGTTAGAATAAAAAGCATAAGGCATCAGTGCCTTACTTCCCTCTGTCATCATTTCAGTATATTGATCCCAATCATTCTTGAGATTATCACTCAATCTATCCTCAGCATCATCCTTTCCGAGAATGCATCTGTATTCTGGTTCATAAACCTCTTTATCTTCATTCATCTCTGCCTTTATATTCTGAATTCTTATCCTCTGTACTTCTAGTCTCTTCTCTTGAACATTTAACTCCTGCCATAAACCTGTCATCTCCTTTGAAAAGATTTTTGTACAATCTTCAATACTTTCACAATCCTAGCTTTCTGTTGTTACCATCTCATCACTTGCATATAAACTCTCAGTTTGCACAAAATGTTCAACAGTATCAACTGTTACTTCCTCTGCACCTGCAAACATACACAATTCATCAGTTTTTAAACTGCAAGTCTTTTTAGTCTTGACTTCTTTCTTCAGCACTTCCCTTTGATCAGATCTGCATGTGGAATCTTCAAATTTAATCTCTGGCACAAGAAATCTAAGTCCCTTTTTCAACAAGGCAATCAAAATTTTCCTCAACCTCCTCTGCAATTGTTGCCAGATCACTCTCTTTCCCTTCAGTGGAAAGATCCATTTTCCTTTCTGCTTTTCCTGCTCTTGCAGCCATTCTTCCAGTACCTGTAACTGTGCCTTTATTTCTGCAATCTCTCTTTCTCAAACTCCACCAGTCACCTCATCTCTGTGGCATTTCTCTGAACCTCTTCCTCTGTCTCCTTTATGACTTTTAGTAGCCTTCTCCATCGCCATAAG
>APFE030372564.1:29219-50095 GCA_000404065.3 Pinus taeda
ATTTTTTAAATAATAAATTTCAACCCCACTTAACATATATGTCACAAACTATCTCACCAACCAGACCATGGGAAACGTGTCTTTTCAAAAATAATTATTTTTTCGCTGGGTAAAAGTTTCTAACAACTATTTATTTTATACGATGTAAAAATTCGTTACCATTGTTTAAAGCTGCACCGAATACATATGGAAACTTGGTCAACTATTGCAATGCAATCCAGGAAATTTGATAATCGTTATCTGTAAAAGTGTGGATTTCCATCCAATTCTATGGTCAGCTTCCTGTTATTCATTTCATACCATTATACATTTATCGGAAAATTTTGACGGCTTATATAAATACATATTTTTTAAAATTATAGTTTTTAATTTCAGCTGGCCGTCATTTTCCAGCAGCTGGCAAATGAATTTTGAAATTGAAATCGCGTCAACTGAACCGTCAAAATCTGGGACTCGACGATACTTCAGCTGACGGTGGTTGGATATCGTCAGTGTGAAGTACTGGCCCAAAAGTCGACGGTATAATATTTGGAACCAGGCCAGGAATATCGAATAGTTTTTGGCCTGTCAAATGCGCTGGTGTGAAGTACTGGCACAAAAGTCACACAAGGGAACGCTATAATATTTGGAACCAGGCCAGGAATATCGAATGGTTTTTGGCCTGTCAAATGCGCTGGTGTTTACTTTTGATAATGGTCAAGTTTAAGTAAATTTATGAATATCAAATTATTTTTTATTACATATCAATTTTCCATATTATTTGTTTTAATTTTTAACACAATTTGTTAAACCAGTCTACATTTATTTTAACTCTAGATCTATCAAGCCTCGAGAGGGATAAAATCTCTCTAGGTGCAAATCTCTTTTTTTTAGTGCAAAATTTTAGGAAATGTTTGCACCTCAGTAGATGATCTCTCTCGGTGGTTGAATGTGCGGTTAAATATAATCTAACAAACATATGCTTAATTTTATCAATAATATGTAAATTCATCTAATATTAATATAATCGTTTTAAATATCGTTTAAATATTGTTTATTTCAGATTTTCAGTTTCCTTAATTGTAGCACAATTTACCATTTTTAGCAGTTTTTTTGGGTCCTAAACTTCCAGAACATAGGACCCAAAAAACTGCGAAAAATAGTAAACTATGCTACAATTAAGGAAAATGAAAAGCGGAAAGAAACAATGGTGGGGTTCCAAGTGGACTTGGCGGGTGGTGACCAATATCCACCTAGATCATTACAAGACTTATATTCTTCTTTTTTCTTTTGCTTCTTCCTAGTTGCTACCAATACCTACACACTCCAAAATATTCATGAGATTCACTACATCATCATAATTTGAGTTCGTTCCAACTTTGTATTCTTATACGAAATCTTTGTATTTAGTTCCACCTCCCTCGTCAAATTGATCTACAAGCATAATTAATATTCCACTTAACAAATCATCTATAAATTTCTTCTCCTACAACATGTGTAACCAACCTTCTCTTGAAAAAAATTCAGCATCATATTTAGTTGAAGTTACCAAGGGTTCACATAGTGGTTCACACGCTTCTTTATATAAACTATAGACATACTTTCTTCATTAGTCATTGTAATTTTCGTCTTGATACTTTCAGCACCTTCGTTAACATTAGCTTTCTCACTCCCCCATTTCTGGATTTCTCTTTTATGACAGTGTTCATTGTGAAAAATATTCAAACAAAAGCTCTATGCAGCTCCACACTGCTACAAGCAGCTCCAACTACTCACAGGAAGTCAAAGACTCACATATCGTTGTAGATGATCCACTTTGAAATGCCTCCTCCATTCCAAGATAATTACACCAGACAACGCACTGACTAGAAATGCACCACTACAATGACCTGATGAACATTACATGCAGTATCATGCAAGTCTTTGATCCTAGCTCTCCTCCATGCTCACCATACCATGGGTTTCTAGGCCATGTTTTGTGCTTATTGCAGGTCCATGCAATCTCCTAGGTGTTATCAATGGGTTCCTTACAGCTAATGAGTTTTGTCTATTGCAAATTGTTTTAAACACTGTAACCAGCTCAATCTTTTGTAGGACTTCAATGCAGTTCCTGACATGTACATTACCGCAATCCATGCACACAGGGATGGGCCACCAAGGGAAAATTCTCAATCGACCTTCTAGCCACTTTATGATAGCACAACCAACTCCTTCACCCTTGGTGACTCTTTCTCCTGGGCTACGTTCTTCCTCCCTACACAGAGTGATGCCTCCCAGGACTGGTCCTCAACTTCAGACCACATGCGCAATTACACACAAGATGCAGGTCAACTCCACGGAATTCTATCACACTTGACGTGGGTTACTCCACACTAATCTTAGCTAAGCTAGGCTTTGCCTTACACTTTGGCTAGCTTTAGCATATGCTTTAACTACTGCACGATAAGCTCTTAAGAGAATGAGGATAATACCTTCCCATAATGCCTCTTATTTTAATCTCTCACTTATGATTCATGATTCATGATCCACTTTCCCAAATCTTAAATGGGTTGCTCCCAACTCGATCCTTCCAATGCTAAACAGGCACTCAGACAGTAGGGGAAGGTATAATGTTCTTACCTTGAATTCAACTTACAAACCTCCTTTATTTTTCCATAGCTTTAGCTTCAATATAGACTAGCCTTCAACACGGCCCACGTTACACGATCCAACTTGGCGGATCGGCCTTACAATGGCCACGACCTCCAACGCTCTACTGTTACACTCAGTGTCTCTGCATGCATGTTTTTCTACTACATTGTGTTAACCACACTTCATGAATCAACCACGAACGACCAACTCTAATACAACCTACAACACCACACAATTGTGACCCTTCACACCAAACTCACTCGCCTTTGTTTTGTTACACTGTTAGTGCGAGCTTGAAATTGGTAGCTTACCCAAATATTCAACATGGCTCAACCTTGGATATTTCCTTGGGGTATGTAACTAACACACAAGATTGACATCTTCGATGCTAGGCCCTAACCTCCTTTGTGTTGGAAAGGTGGAGGAGACAAAGCATGAATTCACACATAAAACATGAGTTGTTTCTCTTCTATTGATCACACAAAACATGATACTTACAATGAACTTGGTGAAGGGTATTTATCATTTTCCAATTATCAACTTGCCTAAAATATCTTGACGTGCAACCACACACTAAAAGTCATATATCACTTAACTTTACTTGACTCAACACTCAATCACTCAATCAATCTATTAACTAACTCTCTATGTTTAGCCAACTCCTGATGAAAGAGAAATTACAATTTCTAACACTTTGATCTACCCATGGGCTACAATTCGAACCACCTTTGGTTGGGGTTTTAAGGGCCACAAGCTCGCAACAAAAATACAAATCCAACATGACTTCAGATCTTATCAATTCTCCACACATAACAATCAGCTCTTCAAAACAACATTGAAAACACTCACCACAATAATGACTTAAACTAATTACATAACTTACAGGAGAATGGGAGTCCCACATGCACATCCATACTTGGTAACAGTGCGCACATGCTCGACTTCCTTAGGAACTATGTAAAAGGGGTTGTTCATGTTGGAAATATTAATCCCAACCACCACGTTAAACACCCTGATAGTAGCCATACTTGTCAGATGTATTTTTGCAAGTTGTGTCTTTGTATGGATATGGAAGGACTAAAGCAAAAAAAAAAGTAATGCATGAACCATTCCACAACACATCATAGAAGTTATGGAATTTAATGAAGTTTGGTAAATACGGAAAAGCATTTACTGAGCGACTATTGCCCACACTCCACAAACATCTGTGTGATTTATGTACACACTCAACAACAATTGCGTATTAATTATTTGCTCTGTCATGTATTAATGTAAAATTGTGTGTTGAGATAAATATGGATGTAAAAGCCATTTTGTGGGGGAGCAAGTGAGGTTGGGTAAGTTAGACAACTAGAGTCTATGAGGAGAAAATCGTGGAGAAAATTTTGGTGGGAGTGTGAAAATAAGAGTTACTGTGTTTTATTGTGTGTTACTCCGAAACCCCTAGTGAAGTGTAAATCACTGTAAACCTTGTTTTTACTTGGTGAATGAGCCGCAGTTTCATATGAATGTATTTTCATGAATTAGAATTTAATCCTAAGTTTTATTGTGTTGGTCCAAGCCTACTCTGATTTACTATATTTTTGTCATAAGTGAGTTCTGTGTTTTATTAAGCCTCTATATCAAGCTTCGTGAAACCTCTCCCCTCGACCTCTCCGTGTAAATTCAATTTTTCTAACATGGTATTAGAGCGGGTTAAACTCTGTTAATGTAAAACAATTGTTTTTACTAGTAGTTAAAATTGTTTTGAGGGTAGATTTTTTTTAGCATATTTACAAGCAGGTAGAAAGGCATTTTTCTTACACTCAGAAATGACAACATCAAGCACAAGCTTGACTAATCCTTGAATACCTTAGTTTAATGGCAAAAATTATCATTATTGGGCTATTACAATGAAGGCCTTGTTTTCTTCTCAAGACATTTGGGATTTGGTGGAGAATGGTTTTCAAGAACCAGTAGATGCAGCAGCATACAATGTCTTGTCTCAAGAAGAAAAAGAGTTGTTAAGAGACAATGGGAAGAAGGATGAAAAAGCCCTCTTCTACATTTTTCAAGAAGTTCACGAAAATGTTTTCCCAAGTGTTTCAGCAGCAACGAAGTCCAAGCAAGCATGGGACACCCTCCAAACAACCTACTAAGGCATGGAAAAAGTCAAGATAGCAAAGCTGCAAATGTTGAGAAGAGACTTTGAAACACTTTGTATGAAAGAGTATGAGAATGTAGACTCATTTTTTCCACATGTAATTGGGCCGGTTACTCAAATTCTGTCTCATGGTGAGACAGTTGAGGAAAGAAGAATCGTTGAGAAAGTTTTGATAAGTTTTCCAGTAAGGTTTGATGCCATTTTTGTGGCCATAGAAGAGACAAAGGATCTCTCACAGTTCTTAGTGGATGAGCTTAATGCATCATTGGTTTCTCATGAACATAGACTGAATAGAGCAACAACCTCCTCATTGGAGCATGCCTTCAAGACACAAGTATCATTTGGTTAAGGTCGAGGTAGAGGAAGATCAGATGCTAGAGGAAGAGGAAGAAGCCTGCACAGAGGTGGAAGAAGCAACCCTTCAAGCTCAAATGGAAGAGGCAGCAATCAAAATCCAAGTCAAGACCCAAGCCAAAATCGAGCACAAGGTGAGAGGTATGATAAATCTCAAGTTCAATGTCATTACTATAAGAAGTATGTTCATTACGCAAATGAATGTAGAAATAAGCAATATGACATTAGTAACAAACCAAGTGTAAATTTCACAAAAAAAAGTTAGAACCATGGTAACATGTTTTTAGCTTGTAATGTAGCATAAGAAAAAAAAAGTGATATGTGGTATCTAGATTCAGGGTGTAGCAACCACATGTCAGGAAACATAGAAATGTTTTCCAATCTAGATGAAAGTGTGAAATTTGAAGTGGCATTAGGGATTGATAGAAAATTCTCTGTCATGGGCAAAGGAAGAGTTAATATCCTAACAAAGAAGGGGGAGAAAAGTACATATCAGAGGTTTACTTTGCCCTCAGTCTGAAGCAAAACCTCATGAGGATTGGACAACTCATACGAAAGGGCTACAATGTCTTTTTCAAAAATGATATGTGCACAAGTTTGGATAGACCTCCAAGCAGACAATTGATTGCAAAGGTTCAGATGACAAACAATAGAATGTTTCCCCTAAAAATAAGATCAAATTTGCAGAGAGAAGGTGCACAAGCAAAACTCTCAATTAACTCACAGGAGGATGCAAGAAAAGATGCAGTTGTCATACAAGTAAACTTTCAAGCAATGATCAAAGATGAAAATTGGTTATGGCATTTGAGATTTGGACATCTCAACTTTGGAGGTTTGAATTTGCTACATAGGAAAGGTATGGTGAAGGGACTACCACACATAGAAAAACCAGAAAACCTATGTGAAGGATGTATTTTGGGCAAGCAACATAGAGATACATTTCCAGCAGGAAATTCAGTAAGGGAAAAGGCACCTTTGGAGATTATCCACCCAAATTTATGTGGACCAATGCAGACACCATTAATTGGTGGAAAATACTATTTATTGACCTTCATAGATGACTACATAAGGAAGACATGGGTCTATTTCTTAAAACATAAAATTGAAGTGGTTAAGTGCTTTTGCCAATACAATGCTATTGTTGAGAAGTAAAGTGGACACTACATCAAAGTCCTCAGGACTAATAGAGGTGGAGAATACATCTCAAATAACTTCCTTTGATTTTGCAGGGAGCATGGAATTCATAAGCAATTTACAACAATGTATACACCTCAACAAAATGGTGTGGCAGAAAGGAAGAATAGGAATATTATGGAAATGGCAAGGAGTATGATGAAGGAAAAGCATTTTCCAAATGATTATTGGGATGAAGTTGTCGCTTGTGCAGCATATATCTTGAATAGATGTCCAACCAAAAGCGTCCAGAACATAGTTCCTAAAGAGACATGGAGTGGAAGAAAGCATAGTGTCACTCACATGAGATTTTTTCGATGTGTGGCATATGCACATGTCCCGGAAGAGTTGAGGAAGAAGTTGGACAACAAGGGGGACAAATGTATATTTATAGTGATGAATCCAAGGCATACAAACTCTACAGTCCATTAACCAAGAAGGTCATAATCAGCAAAGATGTGCATTTTATAGAAGATGAAGCGTGGGATGGAAGTTTAGAAAAGAAAGTCAATTTCAAAGAATGTATACCACATGAGGACAAAGAGGAATTAACACAACAAGTAATTCCTCAATAGTGACTCCCTCTACGCCTATTCAAGTGGAACAAAGCAGGCAACAAGTGACACCATCAACAAACAATAAGATAGTTTCATGTAGCCAAGAAAGCACTTCTCTAAGAATGCTGCAAAGCGCAACACCAAGTGACATGTCAAGCCCATCTTTAGCAAGCACAAGAAGACCAAAATTCAGAGATTTAAATGAAATTTATGAGCAAGATGAAATTGATATTGATGTTGGTCTGAATTCCTTATTTGTCTTGTTCTATCATGTAGATGACCCAATCCATTTTGAGGATGCAGTCAAAGAAGAAAAATGGCTTGCGGAAATGGAGGAAGAAATATAAGCAATAGAAAGGAATGACACATGGGAGTTAGTGAACCTTCCAAAAGGAAACCATGTCATTGGAGTGAAGAGGGTCTATAAGACCAAAAGAAACATTGAAGGAAAGATTGAAAGGCACAAAAAAAGGCTAGTCACCAAAGGATACAAGTAGGAGCATGGAAGAGATTACGTGGAGACGTTCACGCGAGTCATGAGGATGGAGACAGTGCGCGTGGTTGTGGTGATTTTCGTGCAACATAAATGGAAAGTATATAAAATGGATGTAAAATCAGCATTCTTAAATGGAGTATGATGCCAGAGCATACTTCTCAGAAAATCATTGTATATTTGGTTAATTTAGGGGGTGTGATGTTTGATTTGAAATTTAATTTAGTAATAGGAAATTTGTATATTTTTAATAAATTGATTAAGAAAATGTATGTGAGGTTTTCAATGTAAATATTCTCAGTTAACATGAGAATATGAGAGATGTTTGACTTGTGAAGATATCATAGAGATCTTAGGGATTAGGAGATCCTAGAATAGAGGATTAGTTGAGTTAAAAGTGGAATTAGAGGATTTTTAGGATATGGTTGAGTAAATTGTGGATCTGAACCAAAAAAGGTTACAGAATCCTTTTGTATACATTGGTAAGCTTCAAAGGGAGAATGTGAGTGTGAGAGATTGATTAGAGATGTAGATGGCCAAATGATGAATATCAAACAAAATATTGTGTGTATAGTTGAATGGATGAGTGTAAATCATATATGTATTCTTTTGGTTATGTATAGATTAAGAGTCTATTCTATTTTGGTTCCCTGGAAATGGTTGTGGTAATGCTTTAAATTGTGATGGCGCAGTGCTACTTACTTCCTAGTCCCAATTCATGGAGTCTAATAGTATTTTGATTGATGAGAATGGAGGATCCAGATCCCTTTGGTTGGAATGAAGAAACAAGGGATCTATTCTCATATATTCCCTGAAAATTTATATATTTTTCTCCCTAGTTACCAAATTATGTCCTGCGTTGTTCACTGGATCTCTGCGCAGTGGCTTACAGCTAGGTTTTAAAGATTTTAATGTTCATTTCAAGGCAAGAGTATTAACTCAACCCAACTGTGGCTTTGCGTATTAACTGAGCCTTTGTTATGGAGAACCCTTTGGCTTTGCAAATATAATAGTTCTGGTTGTAACATTTCACTTCGATGGAGTAGATTGCCATGTGTCAACAAAGAAGAACTAGATTGGCGATGGGAATGAAGCAACCTATGGATACAATTCAAGTACCAAATTAAAAAGTGATTACTTCATTACTGGTGTACGCCAAATTACTGAACCAATCCTTGACAAGGAAGTGGAAACACATGGACAACTTTAACATAACTATTACTTGTGAAAAGTGACCTAAGAGCCATACATGTATCGGTGGTGTAGTAGTTGATTCTAGTCTACGAGGTAGGTTTATCAACAGAGGCAGAAATTGAACTTTTAATGGACGTTGCTTTTTTCCCCTAGTGTTATATTCATTCAAATCACATTTTTGTGGCAATTTCTCATGTTGATCAGATCAAGAAAGGCATCTCTAACTCCCCCTTCTTCTTATTTCCCAAATCACTCACTAACATCCCCTTGAGGACCTTGGGATCTACCCAACCAGTCCAATTTTCACTCCATCCTAGTTAAAAACCAAGTTGACATCTGAGTTGGCTTAGTGAAAAGAAGCCACATTTCTTGTGTAAAATTTATCTTTACACTATCCCTTTATTTCCTTATGCTTAAGTTTCCATTCTAAGCTTAGCATGCATCCCCTCCTTTTCATTCCAAAACCTCATACTAACATCTAACCCTATTATCTAGCTCCCTAAATCATTTCCCCTCCCCTTATTCTACAAAAAACTATATAAAAACCCCAAAATATTAAATATCCCACCCTATGGCAACTATAGCCAAATAAATAAAAGTCCGGGAAATAGTAGGTCTATTGGGGGCCTTAGTATCAACCCTTCCACGTTCATCTCCCTTGGGATTTGTTTGACCTCTAGTTAAATGAATAACCATGCTAAAACCTCTCCCCTGCCCACCAAACCATACCACACCCTCCGCGCACATTGCATTTGGATTTTATTAATGTCCAATTAATAAATAACCATACTCCCGCACCAAAACACATTAACCTCTAAACCTAAAGTCTAAAACCCGCCTGAGGCCGTGAAAAATTCATGTTTATCGGGCGCGCTGTTCTGCTAAACCCCGTTCATCTCGCCCTCCCGTCCACCGTCAGATCAATCCCCACAGATCCAACGGCCCTCATGCATATCGGGCGCCCCTTCATAGCGACAAGATAGTACCCGATGGTCGATGGTTTCACCGTCATACATCGGGACAACTGTCGACCGCCTATTCAATCGAGTCGCCTCTTACACATACCGCTGCTGTACCAAAAGCGGTCCGACGCAAACTTCTTACCACCCTCCCTTGTTGCTTACGTCACCGCATGACAATGCCGCCGCCTCACCTACCACTGTGTTGCACCCTGCTACGTCACCCTGCCACGTCACCCTGCTGATGTCATCATCCGTACTGGGTCCCACTGCTGATGCCATGCTGATGTCACCTGCTATACCGCTGATGTCACCCGTCGTACCGCTGACATCATCCGCCGAAAGGAAAGCACGCAAGTGCGAAATCGATGCTTCGGAGGCCCGAAATCAAATTCTGAGGCAGTTTTCGATGCGGGATTAGCGCTAATCGCGCATCGCTACGGGAAATAGGCCAAAATGGTCAATCTTTATTTTCAGCAGTTATTTTTGCCTCGAAAGGGTAGAAAAGGGGCGATTTAACATTTTTAGCATATCAGAGAAAAGAAGAAGCCCAGATTCAATTAAAGAGTATTAGTGAAGCGACAAATAGTATCAGATCGACCATAAGGAAGCGGTGAAGCCATTTAAGGCTCTCAGACCACAGTGAATGCATAGTAAAGCCACTCAAGAGTAGTGGAACAGAGACCAATGAGCAGTTATGATGAATGGCCAACGCATAACAACAAAAGACATATAGCCTCATTTTTTTAAACAGCTGCCCCCAACACAACATTAGATAGATATTTTCATTACTTATAAGACAAGTTAGGTTAACTGCATTTATTTTCCTAAATATCTTCTAGGCTCTAGCAGATCTTATTTGTAGATATTTTGCCTATAAATACAACCCTGAACAATGTAATAAGGGTTGGTGGGTTGTTTGGTTGATCTCTCATTTTGAGAGCTGCATTGTAAATATTAAGAACCTCTGTAATCAAAGATTGTTGGAATGCTTGCCTCTGAACTGGCTGGTTGTGCTTTTAATGGCTGAAGAAATTGGTATGGAATTCTCGTGCTTGCTCACAGTTCAATAAGTTTTTCCTCCCTTCGTTTATTAGTTTATACATAGCTGTATCAAATATATATCATAACCTAAGTTGGAGGAAGAAAGAATAGACCAGGATTGGTTTTCATGCCCTCTGTGCTCAATTCGTGTAGATTTTCCATGTTTTCCTCTGAAATTAGTGATGAATATGCATTCTTAATTGTGCATGTTTAAGCTATTCCCTTCATTATATGAATGTTGTCTGGGAATTCTTCATTTCCCCATACAACTTTCATCCACTTTCCCTCTTTGGCTGGATGAGAGATCCTTAATTGCCTCTCATTCCCTAACCTCCATTTCATCCTTGTTCCAACATAAATCATTGTGCCATGTGTAGCTATCCTGCTCCATATTCCCTTCTTCTACCAAAGAAAACACACCCCTCAGTTCACAGTCATGACTCCATGCCCAATGGTTTGAAATTCTTACACTTTGCATGTCAACTCTGTTTGATTAAGATCAACCATCCCACTAAACCAAATCAAAACCCATGTGCATCATATCTAGCCTAAAATCATCCCTTAAACAAAGTTAAATCCTAAAGAGAGCCCTCTCTGACTGCTGGTAGGCTAGGACCGACAATCCAAAGATTGGTTTGTGGTTACCTCCGCCGTATTCCCTTAGGAGTCAAAAGGAACAACCTGAGTGATAACAGTCAGTGCGCAATTCTGGTTGAAAGTCTCTCGCTCTTAGATCCAAGTGTACCATCATTCCATTGAGTTTTCTCAACTGTCACTTTTGTGCGCTTTTGGTTTCATGAGTTTTGCTTTCACTTTCATGACTATCATTTTTTCTTTCTTTCACCTTCGCAAGTGTCACTTTTTATTTCTTTAGCTTTTGAATGTGTTTCTTTCACTCACAAGTGTCATTTTTTATTTCTTTAGCTTTTGCATGCATTTATTTCACTTTCTTTAGCTTTTGCAAGTGTTGTTTTCACTTATTCTTACTATTGCAAGTGTCGTTTTTTATTGCTTTCATTCCTGCATATGTCACACTTTGGAGCACCACTATAGGCAGCTCCAACACACTCTCCTACATTAATTGATGCTATTTATCATTAGAATATGTGCTGGACACATTCTGATGGGATCACACACCTTTTGGTTGCATAGTGACACTTGTGTTGTAAAGGTACATATTAAGTGTCACATTTGGAGACAAGTGTCATTTTATAGTCATTTCAATGTATATTTGTTGATTTTGGGTAATTTGTATCTCCTTCATGTGGCTGATCATTTAGGAGTGTGTGATCATGTTCAAGTCATGTGATAAGATTTCACTCTTACCTTCTTGTCTCACTGATTCCACAATCATTTTAAGAGTTTTCACTATCCTCGAGACTTGCCTAATCAAAGGTTGATCTTTCTTCCTCCTCCAATTGTGCACTACGCAGTCCTAAGCCATAGTGAATCATCTTCTACCTCTTGGAATTGTGCACTGCACAGTTCTGGTGGATAGTCTCCCCCAATAGCACACTATGCTTTTCTAGTGCTAAGTCACTCAGATCTTCCAACTACACTTTCCCAATGCACAATCTTGATCATCCCTGCCTTGCTCTGAATGTTTTTAAATTGAGGTGGATAGTGGAGCCTCCTATGGACTCTAGTAGTTCCCAACTATGTAGTTTTTTTAGCCTCCTCCTCAATCATTGCACATTATGCAATTACAATGCCCAAACTTGCCTCCATTGTCTCCCTTACTTTCTCAATTGTGCAATCCTTTGTCCTGCCTTACCTCAACTACACATTGTGTAGTTCTAGTGGATGTTGGGCTATCTCTTGTCCACACCAACCATCAATTGTGCAATCCTTGGAATCTTCCACTCAATCACTATGCATTGCGTAGTTACAATGGCTAATACTGTCCCCCCTACTGACTGAACCACATCACTATGCAATATTGTGTTCTTCCTTACCTCTTATTGCACATTACATAGTTCCAATGGAAAGTGAGGCCATCACTCAGTCCATGTGAAGCTCAACTACACAATCCATGCCTCCTTTTCTTGAGCATTGTGCACTGCACATCCTTAGTCAACAAGCTCATCACCTTGTATTATAGAATTCCCCACTACTCAGGACCTTAATAAACCTTCCCTAATTATGTATTGTGTAGTTCCGGAGGATAGTGTGGTCATCCCTGGGTCCTTATAGTCCTCGACTACACAATTCTTAGTTTCTTTGACTCAAAGACCTTGCACATTTCCCTATCACAATCAGTATGTTACATGAGAAAGTAGAGGTAGAATAGATTATTTTTGGACCGATGTTGGATTTTCATGAGTGGAATTCATTTGCAAGTGTTATCATATCAACATGGCAGGGTGATGCTTAAGGGAAGTCATCATGAAGAAGCTACAAGAGAGCACGTGAGAAGAAGGAACAAAAGGAAGAACCATCATGAAGGACATCAAGGAATCTTAGACTAAGATAAAGAGATGGCAACTCATGCTAACTTGGAAGGTTTGAAAATTTATCTAGACCCTTTCGAGGGTGAAGATGAAGAATAAGCAAAGATCCATCATTGATAATTTAAAGTCATAGCAACAAGGAGAAGAGCTTGGCATTGATGAAATAAAGTCCTATGTCACCATCACCAAGTCATGGCTTCTCAAAGTCATTACAAAGTCATAAGTGTCAATGTATTTTTCCACATCACTTGTGGAATATAATTATCTAATTTAAAAAAATGAAAAATGAAAAATGTGTGGGAGCCCAAGGGTCACACAAGGTATATGAAAAGTCACAAGAGAGTCTTAGAGTCATGTAGAAGCTAAAAAGTCACAAAGGAATTCTAAAGTCACATAGGAGCTCAAGAGTCATGAGGGAGGTATAGAGTCCCATGGGAGGTGGGGAGTTACCTCATTTGTTATATATACCACCTCATGGCTCAATAAAAAAGACATTGAACTTTTCACCTTGGATTATCTAACTTGGGGTAAGAGAGACGATCTTTCTTTGGAGGAGAAAGTAGTGACTTAATGTTCCACTATTGGGGTTAGTGCGGCAACATTGTAATTGTAATTTCACTTAATATATGAAGCTCTTGGAGCCATCACACTTTCATGCATATGTCGTGAATGATTGTGAGAGTATTCTTTCATTTTTTGCAATGTATGTTTATGTTGACTCATACTAATGAAAATGAAATATTTCGTTGGATTTGGTATGCATCTTCTTGAATGTGTGTTTTTACTTTCGTTTACGATTGTTGTTATCTTGTGAAATACTTTGCATGTTAACCAAAAATTCTTTCCATGCTCTTATGTGTCTCTTTTAGGATGGTACTACTAATTTTTTTTTCTAGAGGCCCACTCTCTCTTCCCTCCCATGAAAGTACCTTATATACATTGCAAATTTATGCCTCACAATGTAAACTTGCTTGTTTCCAATTGAGTGAATTCAGTTTGAGTGGGAGCGACGGGAGAAACTCAAAGGAGATCAAAGGAAGCGAAGGATCATAAGTAGGTTCCTTTATCTTATCTGTTTACTGTAGGAAAAGGTTAAACATCTTTACTTCAGCTGTTCTAAGTGTAACTACCCACTTAGGGAAGATATACTTATCCATAGGTATAAATTCCATATAACAGTTTCGAACTTTGATTAATACATGGGAGAAGATGAAGATTATTCAGGTAAAACTATAATCTAATTCTTCTAGGTACACATTTATATCTTCATTATCATATGTTTGTGTGTTTTATTTCAGTTTGTTCTTTTCCTCTTTAGTTTTTCTTCCTTATGTTTGTTTGTCTTCTTGCAGGTTTTCTTTGGAATAATTTGGAAGACCAACCTCTACTAATAAAGCTGTTGTGAAAATTTTAATGTGGAAAATTGTTAAAATGCTTTCAGGGCGATTTTCTTTCTCGTTTCCAAAGCTTTCATTTATTATGGAAAAAAGATTATGAACACTTATATGTTTTATTTGGAAGCTGAACTTATAGAAGAAAATAATACCTGCTTGAATTTTTATAAGTAAAATTTTATTGCAACTCCCATTAGATTAGAAAACTTATTTTAATGAATAACAAGCTCACTAAGCAAGACAACCTTAATGTGCTTTGAATTCTTCTAAACAAGAAACACAATGGGTAATTATATGGGCTCATTCTGCCTTTTAATTCGACTTAATCCACCATTCTCATCAATTTATTGCATGTTTTTTATTATATTTATGCTAATAGAGTGAATTGGGTTAGTCATTATGCCATGAAGTCTAATGTGTGCTTTATGCAGATGTTTGGGCAATTTTTGGACATATTTAAAGTATTAATGAGCATTTGGCAGCCGATATTCGAGGGAAACAAGGGAGAGGATTTGTAGGAGGGTGTCCCCTTCATTTATGAACCCTTACCTCGAATTCTCCATCAAAAACGCGGAGCACAAGTAGCGTCAAGAGTGCATCCAAGGGGCAGCCGAGCAAGTAAAGAAGGACTGTTGTTTATCTACAATCTTGGGAAGCTGAGCTCCTTGATTTTAGGAGAGATGTTGGAGGCTTGAGTTGTATAAATAGTAGGGCTTTGGTACTCAAATTGTTAGTTGGATTTTAGCCAGTCATTAGTAGAATTTTCACACTTTTGTGCAGCACTTGTTCAACTCATTTTTGAGTTTCTTTTTTACAACAGTTCATGTAATGTGACTATTATTTTTGATAATGAAGATGAAATATTTCCTGATCCAATACCGATCTCTTTTAGAGGGCTGAAGCTCTTGAGTTAGGGTCCAACCCAACCCGCCCATCACCTCTTTCTTTGTACTTATATGTTTTTTCTTCAGTTCATGAGTTAATTTCTGTTACATAGATCCATTTTACTTTGTTTGGATTAGGTTGCTTTTGATGGTTGGCATAGATGTCTTTGTTTCAGTTGCTAAAGTAGGTTAATGTAGTAATAGAATAAGATTTAAAAAGGCCAAAACCAGGCCATACTCTCCATTCTCCCTTTCTAGGACTATGGTTCGAGGTCAAGGCACTACTGTTGCCACCAAAAACACAGTTTTTCTCTCCCATGCAATTTCTAGTGTGATGACTTGATTTGGAAAGATTAATGTATTGCTTTAGATTCAGTTGCCTATATTATTTCCTATTATTTTACAATAGATCTCTCTGCATGCTTTTCTATTCAAATTTTACCGTTCAACATTTTCTGGTTGTAGGTCATAAATTAGGTCAAGGTAGAGGAATTTTTGTTTTCATGGTATAGTTAGTCCTTTCTTTGATCAATTTTTGTAAGTAGATGTGTAGATCTCTTGTAGGAAACCTCAGCTCACCATACATCCATAAAGAAGCCAGCATCAGCTCACTTCTCACAGATTCCCCAAGTCATTCACAACATTTCACCAATATGCCCTAATTTCTGCATTTTTCTCCATAAAGCTTCCCTTTTTCCATTTGAACAAATCTAACCATCATGTTACCTCTTGATCTACCTTGAAAAGCTCCAGACACCTCAACACCTTCATCTAGCCTTCAATTACTCTTTCCCATCATTTTTCCACCTTCTTAACTTCCAAAAATAGCTCTCGGCCTCCTCCTGTAGATCCCCTGCAGCCTCTTGTAGAATTCCTTGTAAGTGGTTTTTCGAAATCCAATTGCAATGGAAGTTTTTAGAAGGGTACTAGGGGATTCTTACAACCTCTCCACACCTTCATCCACCTCTACAAAAGCCAAGTCCATCTTCTTTCGCCACCAAACCTCTGCACAATCACAACCAGATAAATTACAAGCATACTAATTTCACATAAAAACAAAAAAGAAAAAAAAGATGTTTTCTTATCATTTCTTTTCAGAAGTAGCTTGAATAAATGTATTTTACCTTTTTTAGTAGTCCATGGCACTCATCGCACTAGTTTCTATTTCCTTTTGTGCAAAAATTAGGGTTAGTTGAATAAATTAGGGTTTGCTAGGGTTTGTGTTACATTTCAGTCTTCCTTCTCTTTCTGTAAGTGGAATAGCCTTTGTAGAGTTAGCTTTCTTTCATCACAGTTAGAAGCTTCTTCTGGATACTCATAGAAGTTGGCTTGAGCTCCTAGTGATCTTACGCCAACTGACCAAGTGACAACCGGCAATAAGAGCTAGTACTTGTGCATACAACACCATTGCTTCAAAGTTTGTTACGAACTACCGGGTTGATAAAAGTAAAGTAGGAAGCCGCAGGAGTTGCAACATTATTACTGCAATAATGGGGCTCGCCACTTTTTGGCACCGTTGCTGGGGAAGCATCAGAGTATTTTGTGATTACTGTTTTTCTATTATTCTCTACTACAACATTCTACTAAGTAGTTTATTTCAACAAAAGTAGAGTAATTGTTTCATTTCAATTCTTCAATTTCAATTATGCAAAAGTAGATTAGGCATTTCCCTGCTTTCATTTAAATTCTTCAATTTCCATTTAAGCAAAAGTAAATTAGTCCTTTCAATTTTACAATTTCCATTCCAGCACAAGTATATTAGTCATTTCCTTGCTTTCATTTCAATTCTGCAATTTCCATTTCAGCAAAAGTAGATTAATCATTTCCTTGCTTTCATTCCAATTCTGCAATTTCCATTCCAAAAAAAATAGATTATTCATTTCTTTGCTTTCATTTCAATTCTGCAATTTCGTTTCAGCAAGTTCATTTCAGAATAGTTGCAATTTGTTTGTTCATTCAATTTCAGTTTTGCAGGTATAAGCAGAAAAAAACCACCCAAAAGGATTTCCTTTCATGCCTCGTAGGAGTAGAGATAATTTAGAAAAATGTTTGCCCAACACCCCCACTACTTCACACAACCAACCTTTTCTCTTCTTCGATGGCTACAATCAAGAAACACCCTTAGGTAACATCGAGACATATTTGAAGAACCTATAGGGGAAGAAGAAGAAGAAGAAAACATTCCTCTGGAGCCAATGGCTGAAAACATAAATGTTGGGAGCAGTACCTTTTCTTCCAACTCATCCATTAAAGGTGAAATTGGAAACATGTGGGAAGACTTCAAGAGTGAGATGTTGTAGATACTTTCCATGCATATCAAAAGAAAACAAGAGAAAGCAGAGAGGGATTTGGCCATTTTTTGCCATAGATGCACCAGGAGGCATCCTAGGAATGAATGCCCATTGAAATCTATAGAGGTTTGTTCAATCTGTGAAGAAAATCATTCTACAGACAAGTGCCCCTCCTTTTCTAGACTTAAAGCTGTATACCAAGGCGCTGAAGTAGTCATTGAACAGATCCATACATAGACCAAAGGAGGCCGCATGGACCTAGACCATATCAGTAGGGGATGCAAGGGACATCGCAGGCATACTACAACCCCAACCAAGTCACATCCATACCTTCCTGGGATCCCCTGCTCATCCTTCCTGGTCCACACCTCCTCCTTGGTAATTCACATATCCATATCATGCCCAACCAACTACCCATTCATTTCAACCTTATGCTCAGCTATAACCTCAGTGGAATGAATCTCATCAAGGGTGGAGGCCCCAATACAACTCTCCTCCTACTCTTTTTCCTCCACCACATGTTCAACCACAACCATTTCCTCCTGCTCCACCAAGGCAACCCCAAATGCTTGCCCAACCGAACCCAAACCTAAACAACGAACAAGCTCAACAAGCATATAGTTGGGAACCACCATTTCCAAACCCGTACATTGGATTATCTCAACTCGATTACAATTATACTTTTGTGCAGTTTATATGGGCCATTCTGCCTATATCCTTATTCTAGAATTGTATCCAATGGCGGGCACCAAATAATCATCAAAAGATGAAATTACCTTCAAACGAGATTTTTGAGATTCAATCCTTAACTTTGTTGCTAGATCTGATCACATTTTATTGAGGTTCATGGTTTATGCTTCTGGCATCACTAAAAGGAAAGACTCCAAGCCACAACTATCCCATTCAAATGACAAGGCCTTGGACCCCGAGGAGGATGCAGCACTACAACATTTCATTCAGAAATACGGGCCACACAACTGGACCCTGAGCAACAAAATGATCCCTAGATTATCTGGAAAGTTGTGCAGACTTTGATGGTGCAACCAAATGTGTCCCAAAGTTGATCATTTCCCCTTCAATCTAGAAGTGGATGCTACTATAATGAGAGCCTACGACTAGAATGACAACAAATGGGCCACGATTTCTCGCATTCTTAGCAACAGAACCCACAATGTTGTCAAGAGCCACTTGAACTCCACTCCTAGAAGGTGTTTCCAAGGTGGGGGTGCCCTTGTCATCAACAATGAGATATCCAATGGTGATGATGGGTCTCTAAAGTGGAATGTCAACAATGACATTGATGCCGACTAAAAATTCTCCACCTCTATTATTCCACCAACAATAGCTCTATTGTGCATCCTTTTCCTTTTTTTCGCCCTTTCTTCACCCATTTAGCTTGCAGTTGTTCCTTGTACAACCTGAAAAACAAACTTCATGATAACAATGAAAATGGAAATGACACTCGTACTCTATGTCAGCTACCATGCCTTTAGAATGGATGCATAGAAATCTCACCTTTCCCATTTTTTGAACTCTAGTTTGGTTTGCCATAGCTACAATGTAGTGGTAACCTCATTATTATGAAGTTTCACACTAGAACATTTAGGTTTCCTCTAATTATATGTCTACTATTCCATATGACTATATGTTTATTATGCATCCTTTTAATTTTGTTTACCCTTTATATTTTCCATCCTTTTCATTCCACCTCTAGTTGTTCCTTCTGCAACTTTAAAAAGGGAAATTTCCAGCAGCCATTGAATCAAAGTTCAAACTCTACAATCCAATAAAGTACGTCAAACCTATAATGCAATATAATACAATAAATATTATATTAAATATTGAAACATGAATAGAAACAGAGGAATAGAGTTGTTTTGATTTCAACTAGGAGAAATTAAACAAATACAAAAGAATTAATCAAAATTAATTGCTCCATATTCAAAACAATATAAACAAGAATAATGATAACAATTTAGCCATAAACATAAACTATGATTTATTTGGAAAAAAACAAGAAACTAATAAATCTTATATTATTCTTACATTTGAAGACAAGGAAGCCCGACACTTTGTGATCCTTCACTACTGAACTCTAGCCCATTACAATGGAAAATCTTGAAGCCTTTTAAATACTTGATCACATGTAATAACTTGGGTATAATACCACAAACCACCAATACCAAGTTACCTAAACCATAATTGTTAACCTAATAACCTTAATTCCTTCACTTAGCCAATTTTAGGCAACAATTTCTCTTTAAAGTTGACCTTGGTTTTTGTTGACCAAATCTAGCCAAGCCAGCCAAATTGGCCAAGTGAGCCAACATCACTCACCTCCAGGATCTACCCCAAAAAATCTTATATACCTTTAGTAATTTGGCACGCCCCCTTAGCACCTACTTTTAAATCCAACCTTTGCAGATTCTTTTCCAAGTGTATGCAAGCCCATTTACATGCAGTTAAAGAAAACTTAACCCCATTACAACAAATACACACATAAATATATATTTTATTTTGTTACTATCCATCCTTTCATCCTAAAAAATGCTTCATTAAACCTTATGGCCTCTTATAAACCATTCAATTTTTTTTTGTAAATAGACAATAGAGTGGAGCAATCAAATATATTGAGGCGCAAACCTCTTTTAGAGTGAAAAGAAATTTGATCCCTCTAAGCACTTGGTAGATTCGTGGATCTAGGTTGATTTAATTATTAATATAATAATAATATTATTATTTATTCATGCAATGACCAACTCATAATGTTTTCAATTCATTATTATTATATTATTATTATTATTTTATTACTTATGTAATTTGACCTAGTCAAAATAGCCCCTAGAGGTAACTCAATTGGCGATGGCCATGTAAATGAAGCATTATGTTTTTATTTAGAGTAATTTTTCTAAAGGGACACATAAATGTTGTGAAATAAAATTGACTAAGAAATCGACTCATAATTCTCCACCTCTACTATCCCATTAGTAGGTCAATTGTGCATTTTTTTTCTTCCATTCAACCTTCTTCCACCAATTCTGTCTCCATCTCTTCCTTCTACAGCCTTAGAAAGAGAGAAGTTCTTAGTAGCCATTGAATCAAAGTTCTAACTCTACAATTGATCCAGGTGGATATTGGTGGCAACCTGCCAAGTCCACCTGGACCCCCACCATTGTCTTTCTCAGCATTTTCAGTTTCCTTAATTGTAGCACAACTTACTATTTTTAGCAGTTTTTCGGGTCCTGAAGTTCTGGAGCCGTTTTGAGGCCCTAAACGATGTTTTTTGGGGAATCCAGGGGCAACATGGGTCCATGCAATGGACCCATGTTG